>BQNB010061863.1:0-36308 GCA_026074375.1 Tanacetum coccineum
CATATATTTGTCACATATGTATATATATAGTGTGACTAATGTTTCAAACTTATTTGTATCTGTCACACGTCCCAAGTTATAAGTGACTAAATAATTAACAAAAAATTACCAGTTACCTCTAGTCACATAAATCTTCAAATGTGTAACAATGAAATTCTGAAATGGTCACACAAAATGAGTTCAAGTGTGGCTGTTTATTTTATCCTGGTACATTTAGTCACATAAATATATGACTGTGTGGCCATTCAAAAAACAGCATGTGGGACGAAATCCAGTTTTTGTACCAGTGATTCATGAGAAGAATTACACTACACATGACTTAGAGCTTGGAGCTGTAGTGTTTGCTCTCAAAATGTGGAGACATTATTTGTACGGCACAAAGTGCGTTGTATTCACTGATCATAAGAGTTTACAACATATTCTAGATCAGAAAGAGTTAAACATGAGACAACTTAGATGGTTAGAGCTGTTGAGCGAGTACGACTGAGAGATTCGTTATCATCCAAGAAAAGAGAACGTGGTGGCAGATGCCTTGAGCCAAAAGGAACAAAATAAGCCACTACGAGTTCGAGCTTTAGTTTTGACGATTGGTCTAAACCTCCCTGTGCATATCTTAGAAGCTCAGGTTGAGGCGAGAAAGAAGGAGAATTATGGAACAGAAGATCTGTGTGGTATGATTAAGAAGCTAGAGCAACGTACTGATGGAACGTTATGCTTGAATGGGAGAAGTTGGATACCTTGTCGAGGTAACTTAAGAGAGTTGATTATGAATGAATCGCATAAGTTAAAGTATTCGGTACATCCTGGATCGGACAAGATGTACCAAGATTTAAAGAAGCTGTATTGGTGGCCGAATATGAAGGCTGAGATTGCCACCTACGTCAATAAATGTTTGATATGTGCCAAAGTCAAGGCCGAATACCAAAAACCATCCAGTTTGTTGGTTCAACCTGTGATCCTAGTATGGAAGTAGGAAAACATTACTATGGATTTCGTTACTAGCTGCCAAAGACATCGTCTGGTCAAGATACAATTTGGGAAATTATAGACCGACTCACAAAGTCTGCTCATTTCTTACCAATGAAGGAAACCAACTCAATGGAGAAGTTGACGAGACAATACTTGAAGGAAGTAGTCTCGAGACATGGAGTTCCGGTTTCGATTATTTTTTATCGAGACAGTAAGTTCACATCTCATTTCTGGAAATCACTAAACGAAGCCCTAGGTACTCAATTAGATATGAGTACGGCTTACCATCCACAGACTGATGGTCAAAGTAAGAGAACCATCCAAACCTTGGAGGACATGCTACATGCTTGTGTGATTGATTTTGGGAAAGGTTGGGATAGACACCTACCTTTGGTGGAGTTTTCCTACAACAACAGTTATCACACTAGTATCAAAGCTGCACCGTTTGAAGCTCTCTATGGCCGAAAGTGTTGATCGCCTATTTGTTGGGCTGAGGTTGGAGACGCTCAGCTCACTGGTCCGGAAATTCTTCATGAAACAACTAAGAAAATCATTTAGATCAAGAGGTGTATTCAAGTTGCACGAGATAAAAAGAAGAGCTAGACCGATAGGAGATGTAAGCCATTAGAATTTGAGGTTGAAGATAAGGTCATGTTGAAAGTGTCGCAATGGAAAGGGGTGATACGTTTCGACAAACGGGGGAAGCTGAACCCTTGCTATATTGGACCTTTCAAGATTCTTGCTAAAGTGGGAACACTTGCTTATCGACTAGAACTCCCAGAGCAGTTGAGCCGAGTTCAAAGCACCTTTTATGTTTCAAATTTAAAGAAGTGTTTCTTAGACGAACCACTAGCTATTCCGTTGGATGAGATCCAGATTGATGACAAGCTTAATTTCATTGAAGAACAAGTTGAAATTATGGACTGAGAAGTTAAACGGCTAAAGCAAAGTCGCATTCCAATTGTGAAGTTTTGTTGGAATTCAAGACGAGGGCCCGAGTTTACTTGGGAGCGCGAAGACTAAATGAAGAAGAAGTACCCTCACCTTTTCGTTAACCTTTCGTCCACGTCTTAAGCTTTGAGGACAAAGCTCTTTCAACGCGGGAAGAATGTCACACCTCGAAAATTTTAGGTCAATATTTTAAACTTTTCCGACAATTATTTTTGACTTTTATCCGTTACGTTTGAATCTGACTGTTTACCAGGAAGTTAACACGCGTAAATCTGAAAAATGTCATTGGACGCGTTTCGACTCCGGATTTTGATTAATTTAGATATTATATGAGTTATTTTATCTTTTCTAAGTGTTTCGTAGCTTACGATCACTCCCGGTATTTATTTTTACGCCTTAACGTTTAAATTACGTTTTTCGCGTTTTTGACCTAACGGAACCCCAGAAACCCGAAATCTTTTGTGTAAACTTTAGTTATCGTCCATCTCATGTTCTTAAATCAAAAATTTTGTTCATCCCTCCCCCTCTACTCAAAATACACGCATACACACACTTAAATAAATCAAAGAGCATCTTTTATCTCTAGTTTGAATTTTAAAAATAAAACACCATCACATGCAAGAAAGTAACATCTTTGTAGTCACCTTCCATGCACCCTCATGTGACTCTTACACCTTCTTTGTCTTCATTCACCCATGGAGGACCACAACCCCACTAACCATTTTATTTTATTGTTATGGCTTATGATCAAGGCTTGAACCCCCCCCCCCCCTCTTGTTGCTTGTTTGCGTCCGAACCCACACATACACACTTTTGGTGTGTGTTGGTCACTTAACCATTGGTTGCACTCTTGTTTGACTAGTTATGGACCCTTAACCTAATCTAGTCCTAAAAATACCATACGTACTTTTAACTTAGGGTTTCATTCTCATTTCATAACCTCAAAAATCACTCACCTCTCTCTTTTTCTCTCCTCTTGCTCACGACACACACATACATACATATACTTTCCATAGTTTTGATTTCTATCAAGATTCACTTATTCCAAGTTCATTTTTAAGGTTACCTAAGGGGTTTGCAAGTATTGGTTCTTTGATTTAAGGGTTTTTCTCCAAGATCTTCAATTAGGGGTTGGTTATTATTTAGGGTTTTTCAAGATCTAGTGATTTTGGGTATGGATCTTGTGTTATTGCTTCTTGTTCTTCATTCTTGTAAGTACTTTGAATCTTTTCTTGTGATTTTCTTATGTTCTTTCATATATGTTCAAGATCCATACATCCATATGTTGTGTTTTAGTTTTTGAAAGATTATAAAAACAAGATTTTATAAAAAATGATGCTACTTTGTTTCACTAGTTAAATATTATATTCTTGGTGAGATGTGAGTTGAATGAGAGTTGCAACAATAGAAATGAAGGAATTAGGTTAGCTTTAGGTGTGGTTTTGTTATGGTATAGTTGTGAATAGAGATTAGGCTAGATTAAGCACTATTGTGAAGTTTAGTGTGATTTTTGAAAGCGTTTGTGAAAAATAATGTTGCTGATCCAAAATGGTTTTGAGGTTTTGAGCGACCTAAAAATGTTTTCATTAGGCGTAAAAGTAGTTTTTTGAGAGCTTGTTTTGAATAGATAGTTTTTAATATACCGCATACTAAAATCGGACTTAAAACAGCCAAGTTATAGTCAAATAAAACTTGAAACATTTTTCGGCAAAACCGAATGAATAGTTGCTGATGTGAATAGTAAAATGGGGTTTCGGACACTTTCGGACATTTTTGGACTTTCTAAACACTAGTAAAACATATAGTAACACATATATATTGATTAGTAGCATTTAAAGACGTCATTAACATATTTTAGGAAAAACGATAAAGTTACTAAAAATAGTAAGTTTGGTAAAATTTAGCGAAACAGACTTAGAAGTTAAGTGATTAAGGTTAGTTAGTGCGTTTTGAAAATATGGAAACTTAATAAATATAGGGGACGGTATTAACGTTTTGAAACTAAAAACTTTCCTAAAATAGAAACTTACTAAAAATAGTAATTCTTGGTTTAACGCCGAAACTTAACGAACAACTATATGATTTTATTTCGTCATGATTCGATAATCAAAACAAAGCAAACACACATGGATGTCTTTTGGTGATGAACATATTGTGCAATTCTTGGCATACTTTCCGTGTTTCTGAGACGCGTTATTATTCTAGGTCGCGGCTAGATTTCTATATCATCTTTTACTTGCGTGATTATCATTTGCTCATTTTTGCTAAGGTGAGTTCATAGCCCCATGTTTTACTACTTTTACTTTACTATTTTGGGGTGAGAAACATTGCTTATTTTTAAACTATGGACACAGTTACTTTACGTTTCCTTTTCCTGATTACGTGTTGCCTAAGTAGCGAATAGACCACTAATGCCCAAATTATCATGAACTGTCAATTGCTTAACTGACCGTACTGGTTAAGTAAGCGCGAATGTTGTAAATCGATCTATTGGGACTAATTATCCCTATCCGGGTAAGGAGCGCTTACTAGTTTCGGAGGTCCGAATAAACGGATATATACCATGTCGGAATATCAATAGGTGATCCTAGTCAGATACCTTTAGGGAGCGGAATACTATTTGTCATATAAAATGCTTCATTTTAAATTGAGCTTCGGTGTCATGAGCTTAGTGCAAACGTGAATGCTTTTTTTGTGAAGTTGTATCTCTTATAACTGTCACGTGCGTACTGTGAACTTGTGGTCCACCTTTAATATTAAATTTAAACGTATGAATTCACTCAACTTTATGTTGACCGTTTTAGGATGTTTTTCTTAGGTGATTAGCTATGGATGTCTTTGATTGCTTGTTGGTGTTGCCTTGCATTGGACCGATTTCAAAAGCTATTATTATCTATGTTAACATCGTTGTCAAACTTTAAAACCTTTTATTCTCTTCCGCATATTATCGTTGGGCCTATATAAAACTTTAACTATTTTAATCAATGCAACGATGTTGGATTTTAAACGTACCCTTAGAGGTCGTTCTTTGTATCTTGTATGATGTGTATTATGACGTTACGCCCCCGGACACGTGTTTCTGACTTGGCCCCGTTTAGGGGTGTGACATAAACAAACAACACAGCTAATAAAAATAAGATCAATTAAACAAGCAAATACCAAACACCCTTACGATTATTGAAAGACATGACACAAAAACTTCAGAACTAAAAAACTGATAAAAAAGACTTGTATATGATAGTATCAATTTTCAGAACATAATTTTAAATATGTCTCAGCTAACAATGAAATTCATGAAGTAAATTGTTTTTCGTTGCACGACAAATGGTATTCAATACTCAAAGCATTACTCAAAAGCCCATGCGTTCTCCCTATGAACTTCTTCCTCCTCTTCAGGAGTAAAATCGTTTTTGATGTTAAATGTCTTGCGGATATCTTTGGGAGTCTTGCCTTATATCATGTCTGTAATAGTTTGACACATCAAATCAAGAAGGCCCTTGATGTTCAAATAATTAGCAGCCTGAAACACAAGAAAAAACAAGACTTACTTAGCAACATATACACGAATGAAGAAATCTGTAATAATAAAATTTAAAAACTAGAGTATATACGTAACATTAATTTGTAAATTCATAAAAACTATGTTGTTATTGTTACCCTAATAAACGCATGTAATAGTTTTAACATGTTATTTTTTTGTTTAGCTATTAGCTTAGGATGTTCCAGATTTTATATATAAACCCTTTGTATGTTGTTTTTTATTATCAATTTAATGATGCAAGGCTTTGTTCTTTCTTTAGTTTCTACAGGTATTTATACTGCAATAACAATTAGATACATGCACAAGACTTATTACATAAGAGCGTGGAATTGAAAGCTACAAAATTAGAACCAACGATTTAAATGTTTTTACTTTTCAATATTGGTTCGGTGTGGTTTAAAACTAGGTTTGCTTAAACCTTTGGCTATCGATTCAAGCCTATTTTTCACCAAAAGTTTCATGAAAGTAAATAAAAGGCACAACTTTAATTTACTAGACTAATTTCGAACTAGACAAGATATGCACATCATTATTGTACTGCAGTTTCGAATTCCAGTTCTATGGTTTTGTCCCAGCTGATTTTTACAAGGCAACTACTTTAAAAAAAGATCATATAGACATGAAAAGAGAACTACAAAGTATTAGATGCATGATACTCATAAAAAAATTAACCATTATATATCTAAACCCTAGCAGTATCCAAACATGATCATTAAAAAAAAGAATTAACTAGAATATGAAAAATACGTACCAGAATAACATCAAACAAAGTTGCTTGATCCATATTCTCAAACTCAGCATCAAACGATTTACGATCTTCCTCGCAAACATTATCCTCAGTCTTTGGTGTCTCAACTTGTTTCTTACACTACTCAATCACCTTCGATAAGATCTTGCTAGTGACATTAGGAAGAGGGGTGGCGGAGTCAGCACATCCATCTTTGATCATGTGTTTAATCGTTTGTGACTCCAACGCAACAATCTGTTGGAATTTTAGATCTAATTAACAGTTAAACATATCACGAGTACGCAGTAGAAAGATCAAACACGTATAGAACTTATAATTAACAAGGGATTGAAGATATATACCTTTAGCAAGGAACGTTAGACTGCTTATAGCAATAAACGTAACACCGTCTTCAATATACGCGTGTGTATAATACCACGCGAAACCACCAAGATCAAAAGAATGACTTCTCTAAGTATTCACACACAATACGTTCTTAGCAAACAATGTGTATTCTAGTACTAATAGTGTTTAACCAAACGATCTCTTCGTCTTTGAATCAATCAACACACGAAGCACCTTCTTGATTGTAAAACCTCAACATTAGAGTATACACATCTCTCACCAAAAAGCAATCTCATAGTTAGTAATCTATAATTAATTTAGCAGATCAATACAAAAGTTTAGTTATTAATATTCATTGTTCTTCTTAGCATTATAAGTTAGTTTCCGCATAACTTATAGTATTCATAATCATTGTTTCTCCTGTAGTTTGTGTGGAACTATTCATATTGGCTACAACCCTTAACAGGCTAGAAAGATCTATATTGAATAGGGATCTACAAGTGGTATCAGAGCTTGTAGAGAAACTCTGAGTAAGAAGAACTAAAACCCACCAGTTATAAACCTCTACCTTACAAATATATTCAATTGCTGGATCATATGATGATATTCCACCACCACCACCACCACAAACACAAACACAAACACCAACACAACAAGCCCCTCACAATGTCTCAACCATCAAACTCCCTATTCTTAAGAAGGGAGAGTATGACATATGGGCCATGAAAATGGAACATTATTTGGCCCATACAGACTATCCTATTTGGGAAGTCATTCAAAGAGGAAATGGTCCTGTGAGTGTCTCAACAGATACAAATGGTGTAATAAAGGTTTTGCCTCCCAAGACTACAGAAGAAATTTTAGCCAGAGAAAGAGAAAGAAAAGAAAGGACCACCTTGCTTATGGCTTTACCAGAAGATCATCTTGCTAAATTTCATAAAATGACTAATGCAAAAGAGATGTGGGAAGCTATTAAATCTAGATTTGGTGGCAATGATGAATCAAAGAAGATGCAAAAGTATATTCTAAAGCAACAATTTGAAGGCTTCTCTGAATCAAACTCAGAAGGGCTGCATAAAGGCTATGATAGGTTTCAGAGTCTTCTGAGTTAACTAGAGATTCATGGTGTAGGCGTCTCCACTGAAGATGCAAATCAAAAGTTCCTTAGGTCCCTACCTTCTGCCTGGTCTCAAGTTTCCTTAATCATGAGGACCAAGCCATGAGTGGACAGTCTCAGTTTTGATGATCTGTGTAATAATCTTAGAGTCTTTGAGTCTGATGTTAAAGGCTCTACTACATCATCCTCTAGCACCCAGAATGTGGCATTTGTTTCTAAGAACACTAGCAGTACTAATGAAGTTAGTACTGTTTATGGTGTTTCTAGCTCTTCTGGCCATAACCCCCAAAAGGAAGGCTCTTCTTCATACACTGATGAACTCATGTACTCCTTTTTCGCTAATCAATACAGTGGTCCACAATTAGATCATGAGGATTTGGAACAACTTGATGAATTCGATTTAGAAGAAATGGATTTGAAATGGCAAGTGGCCATGATTTCCATGAGACTGAAGAAGTTCTACAAAAAGACAGGTATAAAGCTGCAATTTGATGCCAAAGAACCGGTTGGTTTTGACAAAACCAAAGTCGAGTGCTACAATTGTCACAAGACAGGGCATTTTGCTAGAGAGTGCAGATCCAAAGGGAATCAAGATAGTAGGAGGAGAGATGCTTGGAACACTGGGAATAAAGCTAAAGACAATGAGAGGAGATTTGGTAAACAGGAGGAGCCTAAATCTTTGGTAACTCTTGATGGAGATGGTATTGATTAGACCAGTCACTCAAAAGATGAGCAAGAGAACTATGCTTTGATGGTTTACAGCAATTCAGGCTCAGACACTAAGGTAACTTCTTTTCAAAAGAGTGTAAAGAATCTTATGCTAAACTTAAAAAATTATATGATGAACAGAGGGAATAACTTGGTGATGCCAGTATAGAAATTCAGGCATTTACTCAAGCTTTAAAGAAAGTAGAAGCACAATTAGTTGCTTATCAACAAAATCAACTTTGGTATGAGGAAAAGATTAGGTTTATGAAAATTGATTTAGATGATAAAACTATTAGCAGAAGCTGAAAAAGAAAAAGAAGAATTGAAAGCTAAAGTAGAAAAATGGCACAACTCTTCTAAAAGTCTTAATATTCTGCTAAATAGTCAGATGAGTGCTAGGGACAAAGTTGTGCTTGGGTATGGAGTTCAAATGAATAAAGGTGTCTTAAGTTATGAAAATGAAGTTTTTGGAAGTTTATTTTATAGTAGGTCTAGTGATATAGAAGATAGTCCTGTGAATGATAGATATGCAGAGGGGATGCATGCAGTTCCCCCTCCAATGACAGGGATCTACATCCCTTCTGGACCTGATAAAGAAATAGATGAATCACAATTTACATATGGTCCAAAGCAATCTAAACCTAGTGAATCTGATGCTAGGAGCAGTGACTTTAATTCTTGTGAATCCAATTCTAGTGAAGAAACACTTGAATCTATGCCTGAACCAGTTGTCAATGAACCCAAAGTAGTAAGTCAACCTAAAGTCTGGTCTGATGCTCCTATCATTGAGGAGTATGAGTCAGATAGTGATGATGATTGTGTGACTACAACTTCAAAAGAACAGGAACAACCTAGTTTTGCTTTTATTAATACTGTTAAGCATGTAAAAACTCCTAGGCAAACTGTTAAAGAACAAAACACATGTAGTCAGAGTCCTAAACCTGACAAAAAGGATTGTAGTGGTTTAATGTCTAAAAAACTAGGTTTGGGATATGGGTTTACTAAAAAGGCATGTTTTGTATGTGGTAGTTTTAGCCATCTTATTAGAGATTGTGATTTCCATGAGAAAAAAATGGCTAAACAAGTTGAATTAAACAAAAGGATGTGTAAGGGTACTGGTCAAAGGGAAAATAGGCCAGTGTGGAACAATATGCAAAGTGTGAATCACCAAAACCAATTGTTCCTACAGCAGTACTAACTAGAACTGGCAGAATTCAAGTTAATACTGCTAGAGCTAGCAGTGCTAACAATGTTAATACTGCTAGACATAATTTTAACAGTCAGGCAGTACCAACTAATGCTGCCAGGAAAGTTAATACGGTTAAACCTATTATGAATTACGTTAGACGAAAAACTATTTTTCATAAAACTCATTCACCTCTTAGAAGGCCATTTAATAGAACAACAACACCAAGAACAAATTTTTTAAATCAAAAAGTTAATACTGCTGAGGTAAAAGCAGTTAGTGCTGTTGGGGAAAAAAGCAAACTGCTGTTAAGCCCTCAACATGTTGTATTTGGAGACCCAAAAGACATTACTGGAACAAAGTCTACAAATACAATGGTGGATCAAATTCTAGAAAATGTGTTACTTCTAAAGATCCACTAGGCAGACCCAAGCCCAAAATGGCTTGGGTCCCTAAGAGAATCTAATCTCTCTTATTTAATGTGTAGGATTATCCACAAAGAGCTTTAAAGAACAAATGGATTGTTGATAGTGGATGTTTCAGGCACATGACTGGAAACAAGGCATACCTTGCTGAATATCAATACTATAATGGTGGCACTGTTGCTTTTGGAGGTAGTAAAGGTTACATAACTGGTAAAGGTAAAATAAAAATAGGAAAGTTAGATTTTGAGGATGTATGCTTTGTGAAAGAACTACAACATTTCAATCTCTTTTCTGTGTCACAGATGTGTGACAAGAAGAACAAGGTTCTCTTCACAGACACTGAATGTCTTGTGTTGTCTCCTGACTTTAGGTTAACTGATGAAAATCAAGTATTACTTAGAGTCCCTAGACAAAACAATATGTACAGTTTCAACCTAGAGAATATTGTTCCTTCTGGAGGTTTAGCTTGTTTGATTGCAAAGGCCACAGTTGATGAATCTAACAAATAGCATAGGAGATTGGGTCATGTTAACTTTAAAAACATAAACAAACTTGTGAAGGGAAACCTTGTAAGAGGTTTACCTTCAAAGATTTTTCAAAATGACCACACCTGTGTTGCTTGTCAGAAAGGAAAGCAACACAAGGCCTCCTGTAAGGCCAAATCAGTGAGCTCTATTAGTCAGCCCTTACAGCTTTTACATATGGACTTATTTGGACCTACATCTGTAAGGAGCATAAACCATAAGACTTATTGCCTTGTTATCACTGATGATTTTAGCAGGTTTAGTTGGGTGTTCTTCTTAAGAACTAAGGATGAAACTAGTGGAATCCTTAAGGACTTTATAAGACAAATTGAGAACCAATTAAATCAAAAAGTTAAAACTATTAGATGTGATAATGGTACAGAATTTAAGAACAGGGATTTTATTGAATACAGTAATGCCAGAACTCCACAACAAAATGGAGTTGCTAAAAGAAAGAACAAGACCCTTATTGAGGCTGCTAGAACTATGCTAGCAGATTCATTTTTACCTAACACTTTTTGGGCTGAAGCAGTTAGTACTGCTTGTTATGTCCTTAATAGGGTATTAGTGACCAAGCCTCAAAATAAGACACCTTATGAACTTATAACTGGTAAAATACCAATCATAAGCTATATAAGACCTTTTGGGTGCCATGTGACCATCTTGAATACCATTGACCACCTGGGCAAGTTTGATGGGAAATCTAATGAAGGGTTTTTAGTAGGGTATTCTCTAAATAGCAAGGATTTTAGGGTATACAATTTAGAAACCAAGAAAGTTGAAGAAAACCTGTATATAACCTTTTTAGAAAATAAACCAAATGTTGCAGGGAAAGGACCAAATTGGCTGTTTAATCTTGATTATTTAACTAATTCAATGAATTATCAGCCTGTGAGATCAGAGAATCAAGCTATCAAACATGTAGGTCCAAAAGAAGCTAATCATAGTGCAGGTACACAAGATAATATTGATGTAGGAAATTCTGAAATAGAAGTTGAATCTGCTCAAGACTACTTTGTACTGCCAATATGGTCTTCTTATACTTCAACAGTCAAGAGCTCAGAAGCAAAGAATGAAGGTGAAAAGCCTAATAAGAATACTGATTTAAAGAAAAATGAGAAGCCAGTAGATCAGGAAGATCAAGTCTTTTTGGATGAGCTTGAAAGGCTTAAAAGACAAGAAAAAGAGGCTAATGATGCAGCTGAAACTATTAGAAAGGAGTTTCCCAAGATACTGAGGATTTGCTTCTTCAAGCAGGAGCTGCTAGAGCTAGCAGTACTAACACAGTTAATACTGCTAGCACACCAGTTAGTACTGCTAGTCCTTCTTGTGGACTATCCTACACTGATCTAACCAATACTGACCAAGATGATTCTCAAATACCTACTCTTGAGGATATTTATGACAATCCTAATGATGGTACTTTTACCAATGCATCTTATGATGATAAGGGTGCAGTGGCTGACTTTACAAATTTTGAAACTATTATGAATGTTAGTCCTATTCCCACATCAAGGATTCACTCTATTCATCCTTCAACTCAAATTCTTGGAGATCCAAAATCAGCAGTTCAAACAAGGAGCAAAGTGAACAAAAGTTCTGAAGCCCATGCTTTTGTAAGTTATATTCAAAAGCATAGAAGAAATAATCATAAGGACTTGCAGCATTGTTTATTTGCTTGTTTCTTGTCTCAAATTGAACCCAAGAAGATATCTGAAGCACTTGAAGATGAGAGTTGGGTTGATGCTATGCAGGAAGAACTGCTACAATTCAAGATACAAAAAGTTTAGATTCTTGTAGATTTGCCTTATGAGAAGAAAGCAATTGGGACAAAATGGGTTTACAGAAATAAGAAGGATGAAAGAGGTGTTGTGGTTAGAAATAAGGCAAGGTTGGTTGCCTAGGGACATAGGTAAGAGGAAGGGATAGACTATGATGAGGTTTTTGCTCCTGTGGCTAGGATTGAAGCCATTAGGATCTTTTTGGCCTTTTCTTCTTATATGCTATGATCAGGTAACTCTAAAGACCTCCCATCTCAATGTTGTGAAGAGAATCTTTAGGTACCTTAAGGGAAAACCCAAACTGGGCCTTTGGTATCCTAGAGTGTCATCATTTGACCTAAAATCCTACTCGGATAGTGACTATGTTGGAGCAAATCTTGATAGGAAATCCACAACAGGAGGTTGTCAATTTCTTGGCATGAGACTTATTTCATGGCAATGCAAGAAGCAGACAATTGGAGCTACTTCTACTACAGAGGCAGAATATGTTGCTGCTGCCAACTGCTGTGGGCAAGTTTTGTGGATTCAAAATTAAATGTTAGACTATGGGTTCAATTTTTTGAACACAAAGATCTACATTAATAATGAAAATACTATATGCATTGTAAAGAATCCAGTATTTCACTTCAAAACAAAGCATATTGAAATTAGGCACCACTTCATTAGGGATTCTTATGAGAAGAAACTTATCCAGGTGCTAAAGATTCACACTGATGTCAATGTAGCTGATCTTTTAACTAAATCTTTTAATGTTAGCAGGTTCAATTTCTTGATTGTTAACATTGGAATGATCAATCAATAGGCTGCATTAGTTAAGGGGAGGCAAGATGATTTGTTGTACAGTTTGTATGGAATGTTCTGTGAGCAGAAGAATCTTGACAATGGTGATGTTTTTCATAGAGTTATTTGGGTTCTAGAGAGTAATTGGAGAGAGCTATAGATGGTACTAAAGAACTCTTGTTGCCAGACTTGTTCAATTTTGGTTGACAAAAGTTAGTACCGATAGGCTTATAGTTCGTACCGACAGGCAAAGTTTGTACCGCTATCAAGCCGTTAGAGAAAATACCGGTAGGGGTCTAAAGTGTAATTTTTGGTGGTTTCTTCGACATTGGGATTGCTCCTTCTATAAATACCCATCTCAATTACACAATTTATTTACCTAAACTCTCTTAATCGACTTCAATTAACAAACCCTAGTTTTTCATCAAGGTCAATCAACAAAATCAATTCAACAATGACTGGTTTAGATTTTTGCTCAAACCACAATATGGTTGCCTACTTGGAAAACAATGATGGCAACATTGAGTTTCATCAAATTATGGACTTCCTCACATACAGTTCAATCCACTTTGCACTCACTGTAAGTCCCATCGTCTCAACTTCGTTTGTTGAACAGTTCTGGACATCTGCTAGGGTGGGGGGGGGTTTTTCCAGAACAGTCAACAAACATTTAGTTTTATAGATGCCATTGTTGCTGGCAGTGTGGACTATCTCAGTATGGCTCTCGATACGATAGTGCTCATCCTTTTTGTTGATGCTTTTGTGTAGGTAAATTCACAAAAGGTTAAACGGTTAGCAAAGGGTTAAAAGAATGGCTAGTATGAATACTAGGTTAAACATCGAAAAGCTCGATGGGAATATTGTACAAAAGCATGGAGGTTCAAAACAAGTTGGGTTCAAACAACTTGGTCCTGGTGTTGAAACAGGAGTCCATGGAGTACATGATGAAAAACGTGTTTGGTTTGAGGTGGAACTGCAGGGAGCTCAAGGGGATCGTGAAGCTGAGGTTTTTCAGGTTAGTAACGATGATACTGCAGTGGCTCAAAGATGGTTGGAGGACAAGCAACCTGAAGAGAAGACAAACACGGACTGCTTGGTAAAGGAGCAGGAAAAGGAATATCAGACTGGGTGGAAGATCAAGACGGGTAATGTTCTTGATTCTTGTAATCAGAGGTCTACACAACAATGTACGAAGAGTGGGGTCGCCAAACATTTGGGTGTTGCAGTGATACAGCAGCAGAATGGGTTGGTTAAGGAGACGAACGTGACACTCTTGGCTAAGGTACGTTGTTTTCTGATTCAGTCTGGTCTGTCCAAGGTTTTTTGGGCAGAGGATACAACCATGTCTACATATCTAGTGACAAGGTCACCATCATCAGCGATTGGATTTAAGACGCCTATAGATATGTTAGGGTTTTTTGGTTGGCTTGCTAGTATTAAGCAAGGGATGCTTGAACCGGTTAAGGTCAAGTGCATATTCCTGGGATACCGTAAAGGTGTAGTGGGTAATAAAGCTTTGAAGGTTAGATGACGTTACTTCAAAGGTAGTGCTTTACAGGAATATGGGTTTCAATGAAAGTGGGGAATACTGTCACACCTCGTAAATTCTCGATTAGTATTCCGACCCATTCTGATCATTTACTTTTAAATTTTATACGTTACATTAAATCTGACAGTTTACCGAAAAGTTAAACTGCGTAAAACTAAAAAAAACGTCATCGGACGCGTTCCGACATCGGTTATTAATTAATTTAGGCTTAATATGAGATATTTTAGCTTTCCTGAGTGTTTCGTGATTTTTAATCACTTCCGATATAAATTTTAGGGTTTTATCTCTTAAATTGCGTTTTTCGCGTTTTTGACCAAACGGAACCCCGAAAACTCGAAATCTTTTCGTGTAAACTCAAGTTATCGATAATCTTATACCCTAAGCCCAAAAATTTCGTTCATACCCCTCTCCATATACATATGGATGCCTAAACCTAAACCAAAAACAATCTTGGCACTTGAAATTAAATCATCCATACTCCACTAACTCAAAATTTGAATTCTTGACATGCATGTGAAGGAAAGTGACATCTTTGTTGCCTAGTAACTTGCATGCATGCCATCTCTTACACATCACATGCAAGCTTGGACCATTTGACTAGAAATTTAAAACCAAGACCAAGTATATTGAACCATGACCATGTTACTTGAACTTTAGCTAGAAAACTTGACCCATTTGGTCCTTGTGGCCTCCCCATTGCCGAACCACCAACAACACACACATTTGGTGTGTGTTGGTCACTTACTCATAAAAATAAACCCTCTAACCCTAGCCTTGCACTATAAATATATGGCATTTTCATTTCTTGGGTTTCATAACACACACAAGCCTCACAAAGATTTTCTTCTTCCTCCCTTGTGCTCTTTAGCTCACGGCACACCACCAACACCATACCCACTTCATAACTTTTGATTTCTAGAAAGATCCAATCATTCTAAGTTCATTCCTAGTTATATCTAAGGTGTTGTGAAACATTAGTTCTTTGATTTCAAGATTTATAAAATTAGGGTTTGCATGATTATTTGGGGTTTTTATAGATCTATAGTTCTTGGGTATAGATCTTGTGTTTTCACTACTTGTTCTTCTTGATTTGTAAGTCTTTCTTGATTTTTGCTTGGTTTCATCTATATCTTTATAGATCTATGTTTATTCATAAAGATCCACGTGTTTGTGTTATTTTTACAAAAGAAATAAGTTAATATTTTGTCATCTTTTATAAAGTGGAAGTAAAACTTGTTACAACTTTATGTTTATGTTTTATATCGTGTTCTTGGTGAGATTGAGGGTTGATGAGAGTTGCAACAATAGAGATTAGGTTGGATTATAGTTTAGTTTTGTTGGTTGGTTATTGGTGAATAAAGATTAGGGCTAGATTAGGTACTAATATGCAAGTTGGGTTGATTTTTGGTCGTGTTTTGGTAAAACACCCTTGCTGTCCCGAAATGGTTTTGAGGTTTTGAGTGACCTAAAAATGTTTTCATTAGGCGTAAAAGTAGTTTTTGAAGAGCTTGTTTCGAATAGATAGTTTTTCACATATCACAGTTTAAAATCGGATTTAAAACGGCCAAGTTATAACCAAATGAAACTTGAAATATTTTTCGGCAAAATCCAATGAATAGTGTGCTGGTGTGAATAGTAAAAAGGGTATTCGGACACTTTCAGACATTTTTGAACTTTCTAAAGACTAGCGAAACATATAGTAACACATATATATACATATTAGCATCATTTGAAGATGTCATTAACGTATTTTAAGAAAAGCGTAAAAGTTACTAAAAATAGTAAGTTTGGTAAAACCTAGCGGAACGGACATAGTAGTTAAGCAATTAGGGTTAGTTAGAACAATTTGAAAATATGGAAACTTAACAAATATAAGGGACGGTATTAACGTTTGGAAACTAAACACTTTCCTAAAATAGAAACTTTCTATAAATAGTAACTTTTGCAAGTGTCGGTATTAATCAAAGATGTTGTAAATTTTTCTAAGCCTTTTATTACTAAAACGCAAACACACTTGGATGCTTTAAATGATGAACATAGATGCTTTACTTGTTTACTTTGTCGAATGCTAAGTCATACCCATATTTAATCTAGGTCGCGGCTAGACCTCCTTATAACATCATCGTTGTTGTGATTATCGCTTATCCTTGTTAAGGTGAGTTCATAGCCTCACGTTTTTACCGATTTACAAATGCTTTATACTTTGGGGTGAGAAACATTGTTGGCTTTTAAAATTGGACACAAGTTCTTAACGTGAGTTTTACATGTTTATGTGTTGCCTAAGTTTTGCTTTAAACCACTATTGCCCGAACTATCATGAACAGTTAGTCACCTATGGCCAATTGGTTTGGTTAAGTGAGCGCGAGTGCGTAAATAGATCTATTGGGACTAATTATCCATATTCGCTTTGGTTCCACTTAACGAAGAACAAACAGATATATGTCATGTCGATTGTGCGTTGTGGTGGTCTTTGGTTTGGGACACCAGTTAAGGGCAGGAATACTATGCGGCATGATATGATATGCCATATCTTATTAGCATCGGTGTCATAAATACTTTTTATTTGATGCTGTATCTGTTATAGTAGTCGCATGCGTTTTAAAATAGTATGGTCCACTCTTGTACTAACTTAAACCTATGAATTCACCAACATTATGTTGACGTTTTAAACATGTTTCTCAGGTGCTTAGCTTGGATTGATTCTTGAGGTTAAATAGAGTCTATGTGCTATGTAACTTCGCCAATTTCAAGACTTATCTATTATATACTCGTTGTCATTATCAAAACTTTGTTATGCTTCCGCTACATTTAACTCTCTTATGACCGGTTGTAAAACTTAAATTATTTTCTTTTATGCAACGAGTAAACTTTTTCAAACGTCCATGATTAGTGGTCGTTCTTTATTGCTTTATGTTCGGATTGTTATGACGTCACGCTCTCGGACACGTATTCTATCCAGGCCCCATTTGGGGGTGTGACAGATTGATCATATTAGCATTCAGGAGGTTTTGATTAAGATTATGAGTTTGATTGGAAGATGATGGATTCGCCATTGATGATGTCAGAAATTGCAGGTTTGTAACAAACTAATGATCGAAAAACAAGAAATGAACAAGAAACTATGATTGATCAAGATTCAAAGTAAATGATTGATCTTAACTGATTCAAGATCATATATTCGTATCAATAAATGGTGATTGAAGATCAATTGGTAGTTAGGGTTTGATAACGAGTTTCCATATCTTTGATACCATACGGAATTGTGTGATTTATTATATCAGGAAATGAATTGTTACAGATTACAATGAAGGAAATAATTTATATACAAGAGGAAAGGCAACCCGCCAAATAACTAACTCTAACAAACATTTAAACTATTTACATTTAGGACCCTCTATTATGCAACTTTGCCACCTTGATATAATAGGTCCTTATACTTCAATAGTTTTCAAGGTATAAAAACTACTGAATCTCAAGTCTATCACTTTAACCATTAGTACGTCTTTAAAACGTGTTTGATGGTTTTTATATTGATGTAACTTGATTAAATTAGACCGTAACCGACCCAACCGGTAGAACAAGTTGATTGTTGCCTAGTTGATTTTTGTGTCTAGACTAATTTAGGGAATCTCCTTGGTTTCTCGTCTGGGTCTGCCACTGGGTTTAAGTTTAAGATTGCTTATTTACAAAGCAATGTGGATATTATAAATACATATGCAATTCTTGATATGTAATCACAAAACACAATTCAATAATATACATCTCCTTGGTATTTTACAGAATGTCGATATACAAGATTACGGTTTCATCATACAAACATGGATCGATATCTCGTAGTTTCTGTAAATACTTTAGACTCTCATATCCTTGACCTTGACGTCTATCGTAATACTTAGAAGGTGATGAAATTAGCATGTTAAAAGTTTAAATCGTTTGTCCCATTTTATGAAGTCTTCTTTCACAATGTTTTCAAATGCTCATGTTTCTCGTTTTCAAGAATCTTAATAATTTTTGTTTTATCTTTCAATTTTCGATTACTTGTACCAAGTGACCACACTAGATCTTCATTTTTAATTTTCAATTTCTCGTATTCATCCATGTGATATTTAACTTCTCATTTTTAATGCATCATATCCATCAGGTTCATTTTGAAAAACGCAGGAATTTTACAAAAAAATAAATACATTAGGCGACCAACATCCATCGGGTTTTCGTGAACTCCCAGGAACCCTCATAGGTCCGCCCCTGGTTGCGGCGGTGGTGGCAAGAACTAACCACACACAGTCCCGCCGCATGACACATATTTGAGCTTTAGAAGTGAGTCTATGGCTAAGAATAGTTTATATATTCCTAAGTTTTTAAATGTGCTTACTTTAATTTCAAGATAGATGACAAAGAACCCTTGTTATAGTCTCGAGAGTTTTAGTATAAATAAATAGTCACATAGACGGTTCTGAATATATGACGGATTGATTGACAAAAATGATTTAATATTGAATATAACGTGTTTAGAAAATGATGAAGACTACGCAAATGTAATTGATGCCTCTTAACATAAAGTTAATGGGAGTTCACAACAATTTCAAACTATATTATGATTATGTAAATTGCATGTATTCTTACTACATACATTTTTGTGACAAAGCTCATTACCTTCTAATTTATTTAAGAAATCCGAGTAAAAATGTTATTTGTAGAGTTAGGTGGGTGACCCTGCTTTTTCTCCTTGATAAATATCTTATTAGCCTATGTAGCTCTCAACAAAACAGATAACTGGCCGTGATCTTAGGGTGGGCATAAAGATCCCATCCAATGAGAAATTTGGTCTTCAACCTTGTATACATGGTATCAAGTCGTCTCGTGGCTTCTTGTGGACTTAAGCGAGAATATAAAATGAGACATTTTCGACAATAATTTTATGTTACTATTTTTAATAATTTAAAGGATTTGTCAATAATTAATTATATGATAAATTTGCAAATCCGAAATTTACGTTAACTGTTATATGTTATACCCATTATTTTACCTATGTTTTTTCAATTAAGATATGCGAAATTTTGGACAAAATTTTTGAGTTCAGATATCCAAAATTTCAGACAAAAGTTTTGAGTTCAGATATCCGAAATTTCGGTTTTATGTTAGTCCCATTATAGGACGGTTTGGTTTTTTCGGTTTGTGTTTTCATATAGAACCTCAAACCGAACCAAAACTTTCGGTTTTTAAAAACCAAATCCATACCATCGGTTTTAGAATTGGTTCGATTTTCTTTGAGGGTTTTCGGCTTTGTTGCTCTCCCCTAGTTTTGATGGTAAATAAAGATTTTTTTAACATATTAGTGGATTAAGTAATATTTACGTGACACAAAATTTTAGGACAGGGTTCATTTTGAAACATGCGGGAATTTTACAAAAAAAATAAATTACGCGATCAACATCCATCGGGTATCCGTGAACTCCCAGGAACCCTCTTAGGTCCGCCCTTAGTTGCGACGGTGGTGGCAATAATTAACCACACCCACAGTCCCGCCACATGACACTTATTTGAGTTTTAGCTGTGTGTCTACGGCTAAGAACAGTTTATATATTCCTAAGTTTTTAAATGTGCTTACTTTAATTTCAAGATAGACGACAAAGCACCCTTGTTATAGTCTCGAGAGTTTTAGTATAAATAAATAGTCACATAGAAGGTTCTGAATATATGACAGATTGATTGACAAAAATGATTCAATGTTCATTATAATGTGTTTAGAAAATGATGAAGACTTCGCAAATGTAATTGATGCCTCTTAACATAAAGTTAATGGGTGTTCACAACAATTTCAAACTATATTATGATTATGTAAATTGCATGTATTCTTACTATATACATTTTTGTGACAAAGCTCATCACCTTCTAATTTATTTAAGAAATCCGAGTAAACAATGTTATTTGTAGAGTTAGGTGGGTGACCCTGCTTCTTCTCCTTGATAAGTATCTTATTAGCCTATGTAGCTCTCAACAAAACAGATAACTGGCCGTGATATTGGGGTGGGCATAAAGATCCCATCCAATGAGAAATTTGGCCTTCAACCTTGTATACATAGTATCAAGTCGTCTCGTGGCTTCTTGTGGACTTAAGCGAGAATGTAAAATGAGACATTTTCGACAATAATTTTATGTTACTATTTTAAATAATTTAAGGGATTTGCCAATAATTAATTATATGATAAATTTGGATATCCAAAATTTGCGTTGACTGTTTTATGTTTGACCTATTATTTTACCTAAGTTTTTTCAATTCAGACATCTGAAATTTTGGACAAAAGTTTTGAGTTCAGATATCCAAAATTTCGGTTTTATGTTAGTCTCATTATAGGACGGTTTGGTTTTTTCTGTATGTGTATTCATATAGAACCTAAAACCGAACCATAACTTTCGGTTTTTAAAAACCAAATCCATACCATCGGTTTTAGAATTGGTTCGATTTTCTTGGGGGGTTTTCGGTTTGTTGCTCTCCCCTGGTTTTGATGATAAATAAAGTTTTTTTTAAATATTAGTGGATTAAGTAATATTTACTTGACACAAAATTTTGGGACCAGGTTCATTTTGAAAAACGCGAGAATTTTACAAAAAAAATACATTACGCGACCAACATCCATCGGGTTTCCGTGAACTCTCGAGAACCCTCCTAGGTCCGTGACTGGTTGCGGCGGTGGTGGCAAGAACTAACCACACCCATAGTCCCGCCGCGTGACACTTATTTGAGCTTTAGCTGCGAGTATACGGCTAAGAACAGTTTTTATATTCCTAAGTTATTAAATGTGCTTGCTTTAATTTCAACATAGACGACAAAGCACCCTTGTTATAGTCTCGAGAGTTTCAGTATAACTAAATAGTCACATAGAAGGTTCTGTAAATATGATGGATTGATTGACAGAAATGAATCAATGTTGATTATAAGCTGTTTAGAAAATGATGAAGACTACGCAAATGTAATTGATGTCTCTTAACATAAAGTTAATGGGTGTTCACAACAATTTCAAACTATATTATGATTATGTAAATTGCATGTATTCTTACTACATACATTTTTGTGACAAAGCTCATCACCTTCAAATTTATTTAAGAAATCCGAGTAAACAATATTCTTTGTAGAGTTAGGTGGGTGACCCTGCTTCTTCTCCTTGATAAGTATCTTATCAGCCTATGGAGCTCTCAACAAAACATATAACTAGCCGTGATCTTGGGGTGTGCATAAAGATCCCATCCAATGAGAAATTTGGCCTTCAACCTTGTATACATAGTATCAAGTCGTCTTGTGGCTTCTGGTGGACTTAAGCGATAATATAAAATGAGACATTTTTGACAATAATTTTATGTTGCTATTTTAAATAATTTAAGGGATTTGTCAATAATTAATTATATGATAAATTTGGATATCCGAAATTTGCGTTGACTGTTTTATGTTAGACCCATTATTTTACCTAAGTTTTTTCAATTTAGATATTCGAAATTTCGGACAAAAGTTTTAAGTTCAGATATCCGAAATTTCAGTTTTATGTTAGTCACATTATAGGACGGTTTGGTTTTTTTGGTTTGTGTTTTCATATAGAACCTAAAACCGAACCAAAACTTTCGGTTTTTAAAAACCAAATCCATACCATCGGTTTTAGAATTGGTTCGATTTTCTTGGGGGGTTTTCGGCTTTGTTGCTCTCCCCTAGTTTTGATGGTAAATAAAGTTTTTTCAAACATATTAGTGGATTAAGTAATATTTACGTGTCACAAAATTTTGGGATCGGGTTCATTTTGAAAAACACAAGAATTTTACCAAAAAAATACATTACGCGATCAACATCCATCGGATTTTTGTGAACTCCCGGGAACCCTCCTAGGTTCGCCCCTGGTTGCGGCGGTGGTGGGAAGAACTAGCCACACCCACAGTCTCGCCGCATGACACTTATTTGAGCTTTAGCTATGAATCTACGGCTAAAAACAGTTTATATATTTCTAAGTTTTTAAATGTGCTTACTTTAATTTCAACATAGACGACAAAGCACCATTGTTATAGTCTCGAGAGTTTTAGTATAAATAAATAGTCACATAGAAGGTTATGTAAATATGATGGATTGATTGACAAAAATGAATCAATATAAGCTGTTTAGAAAATGATGAAGACTACGCAAATGTAATTTATGTCTCTTGTAAAACCCCCAAAATGGGCCACAGCGGAATATGATGTTCCGGGGGTATTACTTCATAGATCAATAACACAAGATATGAGAAAGATCTCTAAAAGAGTCGTTTAAAAACTGATACATTGGATTTCATAAATGGTTTGTTACAAAAGCCCCTAGGCTTCACTTGTTCAACTTGAAAAAGTAAAGATTTCACAACATAACAATATCTTAAAATGTAATGCACGTAAATCTTTATAGCGATATGACTTCAAAAGACGACCATCCAATGTACCCATGACTTGCACGTTATTGACATGAGAAAACATGTTTAAACTGTCAACAATAATGTTGGTGAATTTATAGGTTTATAAATTAAATGGAGTAGATAGCAAGATTACCCTGTAATAAAGCAACGAATACAATATCACAAAAAAACAAAGCAAAAGACTTTATCCGCAACCTAAGTAAAAATAATACATATTTAATGAGCAGAAAATATAAAACTAAAAACTTGCAATCTCGTCTCTAGTGTATACTTGAGCTCCATTTAAAAATAATAATGTTTTCAATGAAAATTCTTATGTTAAAGTAGTCAACTTTATTGGGTCAATGCGTTCAGAATATAAACACGTAATTTACGATATTGGACATTTGGAAACTAGGTCACATATACTTTAAAATGTTAGCTTAGGTCAGCCCTTGATTTGGTCTCTAAGTATGTCAATTAATTAGACGAAGTGGTGACGTTTAACAAATCGAATAAGTGAAATTTTAACTAAGTTTTACTATTTGACGACTTAGAGTTTTACAATGAAATTATGGATTCGTTATTTAACGGTAATGAAAATTAAAAATACATTTGACATCTCGGCCAGGTCATCTATAACTTTTGACTTTTAAGTTTTGTCCAACGAGGTCGTTAAATGGGTTAAAAACGTGGCTAAGGAGGTGTGTGTCGCGACTGGGTTCCGAAACATAAATAGAAATTTTGGCCAAGTGTTTTTCAAATGACTTTTGGCTGACTTTATTCGCGGGTTACAAACCCATTCCTCAATGTTAGGACAAGATAAAAACATAATTGTAAACTAAGCTAGCTCTCCTGTAATTTATGTTTTATAAGTCTAGTGGTTCGAGGTCGTTACCATGGCCAAAAACGAGTAGAAAGTAAGGGGTGTCGCGAGCCTATATGTTAACACTTTTAATTTATTGAAACGTGACAGCAACACTAACTTAAGGTCGCATTTGCGAGTTCGTTACTGGATATTATGACAAACCAAAAGTACCATTGAAAACTAGGCCAGGAGTACAACAATTCATTTCTTATAGGTTTTGCAATTTGAAGTCGTTATAAAGACTAAAAACGAGGCCAAAGTAAGGGGTGTCGTACATTCAACTAACAGTATTAACTTGTTCGAAACATGGCAGCAGTACTAACTTTATGACCAGTTTGCGAACTCATTACTAAACCGTTTTCGACGATTCGAATTTCTAAATAAAGCTCGCCATGTCAACTACAAAAAGCCCCTATGTGCTGACCTTATCTCCAAGTTTAATTAGGTCGAAACAAAGCCTAAAGTCGACCTAACAGGGCAGTTTTTAAGATAGTGTAAAATGAAAGATTTTCGCCTATCTTTGGGACCTTCTAACTTCGCCGTTACTTGACAAAAACTAGCGATTCCAAGGGCAAATGAATTTCTACATGTCCTATTTTTGAAATAATCTAAATTATATTTTTAGGCTCAACGTCTAGGGGTCATAAATGTACACAAACGATCCATGAAACTTTTTTGACTTGCGATGTTAACTATTATTCAATAACAGTGTTCATTACATGCCATAAATGGCTGTCCTTCTACACCTTATCCTTAGCAAAACATGGGCTAAAGTTTTATTAGTCACTTACAGTTTTATGGGGTTTGACCCTGATTATTTGCTACGAAACAGGAGATTTTTTTGTTTGAATAAAATAGTTTTGTTTTAGGATTTTCTCGCTCACACTACTAATACATAAGATCGCATCTTAAGGATAAGTAATAAGGATAGATAGCTCACAAAAAACCAAATGAACGCGAATTAACTTGTCCTAAAGAATGATGA
Source organism: Tanacetum coccineum (assembly GCA_026074375.1). Taxonomy (NCBI): domain Eukaryota; kingdom Viridiplantae; phylum Streptophyta; class Magnoliopsida; order Asterales; family Asteraceae; genus Tanacetum; species Tanacetum coccineum. The sequence continues at coordinate 24,859 of BQNB010061863.1, forward strand.
AAACTCACAAGCTTTTACCCCCTACTATACACGAACGAAACACCCAAAACAACAAATAATATAACTAGACAGAAATTTGCACACCCTATATGACCACTACAGGAACTTGCACGAATCGTCTTGGTGTAGGTCGACTCGTAGAGGAACGAAACCCCAAAGAAAACCTTAATTAGGGGGTTCTTGAACTTAGGGTTTATTACAAAGTAATGTGTAAGGATGCGTGTTGTATACAAGTCGAACAAGGATAGGAGACAAGGAACAATGTGAATGGTTAATGAGTATAAATATGATAGTGTTTGAGTTCTCTGTCTTTCTTACTGAGTTTGCAAAGAATGAGAAAGCCTTTTATGCACAAATTGGTATAGGCATGAATTGTGTTCCTCCTGGATGTCACACTTTTCGTATGCTTGATCAATTTAGGCAAGAATTTTTGGTGTAAGGCATGTCCAACGTACATGGATTAAAATAGGTTTACTGTTAGGGGGGGCGGGTTTTTTTATTTGTTTTTTTATTTTTTTTTTTTGGTCCGTGAACAAATCAAGAATATATTTGGGTTTTTAAGATTGGATAAAAGTGTATTAATGGCTTTATTACATGTGTTTAATAGGGTTAATGTGAGATGGTTTTAATATCATACATGTCTAGATGCATAATACGGTTTTGAAAAGTTGGATTAGTTTGTGGAGTTGAAGATGTACACACGAAATTTTTGTCTAGTTTGTAGGGATTTTATTTGTTTCTTGAATTGCCTAAGTAATTTTCTTATTGTGTACCATTTTAAACAAGTGTAGAAATTTAAAACTTGCTCGTTTACTCTTTAAAGTTAAACGCTAGATGGTGGTGAAAGGATAAGGATGATATAACTCGATTTTTGGTTAACTAAGTCATAGGAACATTTTAACTAAAGTCTTTAGTTTAAAAGTTGGCTTATTCATGATATTAAAAGCCTCAGTTAAGTTTTTCTTATTAGGGTTTAACTAGGTGATTCAAAGTAAAAGTAAACACGTAAAAATATTATAAATAGAAAGAAAATAGAGTGATTGAAATTGTAATATGAACTAAAAACACGGGGTGTTATAGTCTTCCCCCGTTAAATGAGCCTTGTTCTCAAGGCTTAAGATGCGGCACTTGACGATGGTGCGGTCTTGGTGAAGAGATGTGGGTATTTCTGCTTGAATTGATCCTCACGTTCCCAGGTAAACTCAGGACCTCGTTTAGAGTTCCATCTAACCTTAATGATGGGAATGCAACTTCTCTTCAATGGTTTGATTTTGCGATCCATAACTTCTACTGGTTCTTCCATAAAGTGGAGATTGCCATCAACACGTAGTTCTTCCAACGGAATCATAAGTGATTCATCGAACAGACACTTCTTTAGATTTGACACGTGGAACGTGTTATGAACTCGGCTTAATTGTTGTGGTAGCTCAAGTTTATAGGCAACAGTTTTGAATCTCTCGATCACCTTGAAAGGACCGACATACCTAGGGTTTAACTTCCCCCATTTTCCAAAACGCACAACTCCTTTCCAAGGTGAAACTTTTAACATGACCCTGTCACCAACTTGAAATACCATTGGTTTACGTCTAATGTTTGCATAGCTCTTTTGTCGGTCACGAGCGGCCTGGATTCTGCTTTTGATTTGGACGATCTTCTCGGTGGTTTCATGAATTATTGCAGGACCAGTAAGCTGAGCATCTCCAACTTCTGCCCAACACACGGGTGATCGACACTTTCGTCCATACAGTGCCTCGAATGGTGCAGCCTTTATGCTGGTATGGTAACTGTTGTTGTAAGAGAATTCCACTAACGGTAAATGTCTATCCCAATTCTTTCCAAAGTCTAACACGCAAGCGCGTAACATGTCTTCCAAAGTTTGGATAGTCCTTTCACTTTGACCGTCAGTTTCGGGATGATAGGCCGTACTCAAATCCAATCGAGTTCCCAAAGCCTTATGAAGTGCTTTCCAGAATAGTGATGTAAATCTGCCATCACGATCGGAGATGATAGAAACAGGCACACCATGTCGGGTGACTACCTCCTTCATGTAAAGCTTCATTAACCTCTCCATGGGATCCGTTTCCCTCATTGGTAGGAAGTGAGCAGATTTTGTAAGACGATCAACGATCACCCAAATGGTATCATAACCGTTCGTTGTCTTGGGAAGTTTAGTGATGAAATCCATGGTGATTTTCTCCCACTTCCACTCTGGAATCTCTGGTTGAACTAGCAAACCAGAAGGTTTTTGATGTTCTGCCTTGACTTTAGAACAAGTCAGACACTTGCTAACATAAGTGGCAATATTCGCCTTCATGTTAGGCCACCAATACAACTGCTTCAAGTCTTGGTACATCTTGTCAGAACCCGGATGAATAGAATATTTTGACTTATGAGACTCGTGCATGACTAGAGTCCTTAAGTCGCCATAACACGGTAACCAACTCCTGTTGTTTAAACATAAAGTTCCGTCCGCACGGGGTTTCAATCTTTCCTTTGTAAGGTCTTGTCGGAGCATACCTCCAACATCTTCAGCAGTGAGGTTTTCAGGTTTTAATGCTTCGATTTGAGCTTCTAGGATTCGTTTAGGAAGGTTCAAGCCAATAGTCATGACTAAGGCTCGGACCCTTAAAGGTTTAACCCTTTCTTTTCTGCTTAATGCATCAGCAACTACGTTCGCCTTCCCTGGGTGGTAGCGGATGTCACAATCGTAATCACTAAGCAACTCCAACCAATGTCGTTGCCTCATGTTCAACTCTTTTTGATCAAGGATATGTTGTAAACTCTTGTGGTCGGTAAATACAGTGCACCTGGTTCCGTATAATAATGTATCCACATTTTAAGGGCGAACACCACAGCTCCAAGTTCCAGATCATGAGTTGTGTATTTTTTCTCATGAATCTTTATTTGTCGAGAAGCATAGGCTATAAATTTCTCGTTTTGCATAAGCACGGCACCCAAACCCTTATGCGACACATCGCAATAAACAATGAAGTTTTTTGATCCTTTAGGCAAGGCCAAAATGGGTGTGCTACTTAGCTTTTGTTTAATCAAATGAAATGTGGCTTCCTCCTTTTCTCCCCAATCAAACTTCACATTCTTCTGAGTCAGCTTAGTCATTGACTTTGCAATTTTGGAAAAGCCTTTAATGAATCTTCTGTAATAACCGGCGAGTCCTAAAAGTTGGCGGATCTCTGTTGGACTCTTGGGAGATGCCCAATCTTTAATTGACTCGATCTTTGCTGGATCTACATGAATGCCTTTGCTATTGAAAAACAAAGTTCAAGAAAATCGAGTGTTTATCAAGTTAAGCACAACCTCTTTATAAGCTTAGTATGAAACTCTTTGCTTAACAATATTCAGTTTGTTTCGAAAAGCTTTTGTGCAAGACATTCATATTCTTTGACTTTATTAGATACATGCATTGTAATTCAAGTATAGCATTTAAATCAGACAGAGAATGCAAATATGAACATGTACCATCCTTAGACACACTCACTCTTCGAGTAAGTAAATCATATTATTTTAGAAAAATTCACTTTCGATTCAAAGTTCGTCAACCTCTTTTCAAAGATTAACATACTCAATAAATCTTCATGCATTTCCCGTTTTAATTTCATGTTCAAAACCGAACACTATCATTTTGTGATTTTATGGAAAGAGGACATTAATAAGTTTTTTTATCAAAAACTCCATATCTTAGCAGTTGGCACCCGAAAATAATCATAGTATGTTTAAACAAGCTTGATCAAACAATTCTCTAAATTGATTGAGGTTTAAATGCATTCGTTAAAAACTGTTCTACGTTTACTAATGGTATTTTGAAAACGGTAAAAGGCAACCGTTTTTAGCAATGTTTATTTTGTTCTAAACAAACGGTTTTCGCCACATTGTCTTCCTAACTTCTTTGCGCGTCCAAACTATTAAAGATACTCCAGTAGGGTGCTTTGAAAAATTTCATAAAAGACTAATTATGTTTGTGAATCAATGGTTTTAACATAATCTTATTCATTTTGCTCTACTCTCAATATAGCAAGAGTCATGGCTGCTTCCCGATTGGTGGCAATCTGTTATTGCAAGATCAAAGTATCATAAGTGATCTCATACAAAACATGGCTTTTCGAGTTTGAGCTTTCTTGAGGTACCTTAGATTAGCAAAGGTTGGTCTACCATTATATGTCGAGCATTTGGGTGTAACATATGAATGGTCTGAATTGACTGATTACGAGTATAAACAATTTCATTCAAAAACTTTAATTGTTTGTCCATTTCAATCATCTTGTCAATATCTTTCTCTTCCTTAACCTTTAAATCCGAAATGACCTTGGTTTTCTCTTTGAGATAACCTTTCAGTTGTGACTTTGTTAAAAGACTCTTTTAACTAACTCATCGTGTTTTTGATTGAGAACTGAAATTTCATAGGCTTTTGTTTTTAAACCTTCTTTTATTTCAATGTCTTTAGAGCTAATAGTCCTAGAGTAACATTAACTTTGTTTGAAAGTATTTCATATCAATCGTCCGGTTCATTAAAAGGCTATGTACACTCAAACTCATTCTGTTTGTTCTAAGTGCAATAAGATACTATCCCGACAACTATCGCCTCCCTCAGCGCCCTACTAGTCACATCAAGGTTAAGTTTTTGGCCCCCTCTAGTTCTTGAGAGACAATGATGCATTTGCTTTCTTAATTTGTGGCTTTTTAGAAAATTGCGTTTTTTATTCTCCTCATTATCAAAGAGTTAAATTTGCAATTAAATTAGCAAGCGCAACACACTCATCAGCACATTCTGCAGTATTATTCTCAGAATGTTGTCTTTCATTGGCAAACACATTATTTTCATCATTGTTTTGTACCTGTTCCAATGGCTGTTCAGTTGAACTGGATTCTCATGGTAAGACCTCCTGAATCTTTGCCATGAAACTATAATGTGCTTCCAATTCCTATTCATCAATCTCTTCATCCATGTCCGCTAGCCAATCAGCTTGCTCAGCTTGCAGTGGAACACCTTGTTCAGCTTGTTTGCACATCATCATCTTTTTCCTTGTGGATACAGTAGTCTTGAACCGCTTTGGCTTCCTGCATTCCTATTGCATAGTGACCATATCCCCTTGCAGTTAAAGCACTGTATCCCATCTGATTGCACTACCTGACTGCCTAATGTTGTCCCTAGTTCCCAGCAACTGCATTGTCCTTTGATCCTAAATTCCTTGACTGATTCTATGTTGTTATACCTTGGTGCGGTATCTTCAGTCTTGTTTCTGGAGTTTGAAGAAGTTCGAAGGTTGTTGTTGGTAGGTTTGTAAAGCTTCTTGAAATACTTTGCAAGGAGTGCCAGATTCTTTTGCATGTCCTTATCCCTCTGAGCTTGTTCAAGATCACTTGTCTTCATTAGACACTGACTCAGATGAGGTGTAACTGGTTGGCGATCTCTTATGCCTTTGTGCTGGCAGAGGCACCTTTGTCTTGTGGAAGATGATGTTTACAATAGACGTTGAGGTTTTGGTGCTTATAGTAATTATCTGAAACGGGTTGAGACAGCCGCAAGAAGTGCTAATGGATTTGCACTTTTGGCTATTCTCTTAGCACGGATATCATTAACTTCCATGTTTTGATACTGCCCCCATTTTTTTTCCAAGAAAAAAAAAAAAAAAAAAAATGGTGGGTCAAAAAGTAGGTGATGATGAGAATGGTTCTATTTCTTTTGATTGCTTGACAACTGTCACAAATCTTGACCATTCTGGTTGAAGTTGTTGAAGAAATTGAACATTCACTTGCATTGTAGTAACTTGCAAGTTGTTCCTTGTTAACTCATTCATCAGTTTATAAAACCGTGAGTAATACGACTCCATTGACTCTTCATCACGAGAAGTAAACCTTCCCAAATTTCCCAAACAGATTTGTCCTTCACATCTTGTACAGTTCAATGATTCCCTGTTTGTAGCCTTTCAATGGCTATACCACATTTTCAGTGCGTTTTACAAGCATCAACAGTAGAAGAGATTTCATCTCCAATAACCAGTTTAAAAGCATGAAAATTGCTTCTTTTTTCAACAGAAAGGTGTTCTTTGTTCTCTGAGTTCATGTTCAACACTGTTTCATTGTTGTAGTGATTGTTGAATGCGGGAACACCTTGCGTTGCAACAACAGCTTTAACAAGTACAGTAGATGACATTATATGGACCAGAAGTATGATTTTTTCTCAGTCCCTCACCATTTGGTTTCGTGTCAATGTGCCAATAGAAAACGGGATCTCCATGTGAATACTTCCGGTCCAAGCATAGGGGGACGCTCTTTTTTTGGAAAAACCAGCGCATGATATTATTATGCATTTGACTATCTGTCGAGGATGTGTTGACTGGAGTTGACATGATGAATGAATGATTATGAATTATGAAGTGTGAAAGTTGTTGGATCTTAAGTGGATATGATGTGATTGATCTTGTATTGTGGTTTATGTATAGCAATCTCTTTCACGGGATTTTACACTCTATGATTAAAACCGATAATGAATTTAACGGGATTTTACAAAATCCAATAGAAACAGGGAATGAATAATCGATTGTTGTTTAGGTTTGTTTCTTGTATGATTAATGCAGTTTAAGTCCTTGTTGATGGTTTTGGTTTGATGATTTGTTTGGAATTCGGCGCAGTTGGATTATGAAAAAAAATAAATTTTACCTTATTACCAAAATCTAAATTTGGTGTAAAAAATAGCCCCTAAAAAAGCTATAAAAAAAAATATATTTACTTATTTTTCCCGCTAAAAAGGTGATGACCGAATTTTTTTTTACCCTAATTACCAAAATTTGAATTTGATTTTAAAAATAAGTTAGAAAGGCTATATAAAAAATTACATATTACTCAACTTTTTCCGTAAAAAAGTGTCGCTAAAAAGGGTGTCGTCTGGATCTAGGCAAAGTCCGTGTAGTTAGAAGTTAAGCAAACCGCCTCCTGATCTAGGCAAACCGCCGCCTATTCCTTAAGCAAACCGCCGCTTAATTGAGCAAACCGCTGTGTAGTTACACAACTCGCCGCCTGATTTTATAATCAAACCGCTGCTAGTTATGGCAACTCGCTGCCTAGTTTCCTTAACTCGCCGTGGGTTTTTATTTTAGGCAGAGTAACGTTTGAATTTGGACAATTTTATAATCAACTCGCCTCCAACCTGTATAACGTTTTGAAATTTGACATTTGACAAATTATTAATCAACTCGCCTCCACTGACAATTTATATAAGTAACAGTTTGAAACGGAAACAAAATTCTGATCCGTTCGACAAGGAGACAGAAAGTGACAGGAGAAGAAATCGACGTGAGCCCATTATATCATGTGAAAAGGCCCAGAAGTAATATGAGAAAGGTATCAAATATTTTTGGCGCAGCTTACGGTGAAAGAAAACAAAGACAGTCGAAGGAGAAGCGACTCGAAGACGTGCCAACTATACGGGACTTTTCGGAAGTCTTTCCTGAAGACTTACCTGGATTACCACATGAATACGACAAGTTAAATCCAATCACTTAAGTCCCACGTGTTTGCCCTGTAGCTCGATCCCCGTAATAGATTAGCCCCCCCAAAAACCCGTCGAAATGGAAAGATTTTTCTACACAACTACAAGAACTTTCTGACAAAGGATTTATAAGACCAAGTTCCTCACCCTGGGGAGCCCAAGTTTTATTTGTCAAAAAGAAAGATGGCTCTTTTCGGATGTGTATCGACTACCGTGAACTTAACAAGCTTACTGTAAAGAATCGATACCCACTTCTAAGAATCGACGACTTGTTTGATCAGTTGCAAGGATCAAGTGTGTACTCGAAGATCGACTTGAGGTCTGGTTATCACCAACTCAGAGTTCGTGACGAGGATATTCCAAAGACGGCGTTTAGGACCCGCTATGGTCACTACGAGTTCCAAGTGATGCCTTTCGGGTTGACTAACGCGCCGGCAGTGTTCATGGACTTGATGAACCGAGTATGCAGACCATACTTAGATAAATTTGTGATCGTGTTCATCGATGATATCTTGATCTACTCGAAGACCAAGGAAGAACATGATGCACATCTTAGACTAATTTTGGAGTTGCTCAAGAAGGAAGAATTGTACGCCAAGTTCTCGAAGTGCGACTTTTGGCTGTCGAAGGTACAATTTCTTGGACACGTGATTGATAGTGAAGGCATTCACGTTGATCCTGCGAAGATTGAGTCAATCAAAGGAATGGGAAATCACCCAAAACCCCAACATAAATTCGTCAATTTCTAGGTCTTGCCGGTTACTACCGACGATTTATCGAAGTTTCTATAAGAATTGCCAAGCCTAAGTACGAAGTTTGCCCCAGAAAAGTGTAAAGTTCAATGGGTGAAAAGATGAAACGCTATCCAGATATTATGAGCAAAATTGTGTAGTGCACCGATTTAGGCATTGCCCGAAGATGAAAACTTCGTAGTAAATTTGATGCTATCTCACAAGGATTAGGACACAATGTTGCATGCAGAAGGAGAAATTCTAGCTTATGCATCCCCGCCAACTCAAAACCATGATAAGAACTACACAACACATGATTTGGAATTGGAGTTGGTGTTTTGCTTCATCAAGATGTGAGACATTACCTCTACGGCACGAAGTGCTTGTGTATCTTCAGTGAATCAAAAGAGTAGCAACAATATTCTAGATCAGAAAGAGTGAACCATGAGACAACGAATGGTTAGACTATTAGTGAACTACGACTGAGATTACATTATCACCCGGAAAGGCGAAAGTGGTGGCGATGCTTAAGCCGAAAGAGTAGACCTAAGCCACTACGAGTCGAGCCTACTGGTTATGAACAATTGTCCTAAACCTCTCGTGCAGGTCCTTATGACCTGCTCAGGTTGAGGCAAGAAAGATAGAATTATGGAACAAAGATTTGTGTGCAGGATAAGAATCTGTAGCCACGGGCAACGAAACGTTGTGTTTGAAGAATAGAATTTGGATATCATGTTTGTAACTTAAGAGCTTTGATTATGCAACGAGTCCACAAAAGTCAAAGTATTCATCCACCCTAATCAGACAAGATGTACCAAAGATTTGAAGAAGCAATACTGGTGGCCCAGCAAAAAAGCCAGAAATTACCACACATGTCAGTAAATACAGACTGTGCAAGGTTTAAAGCAGAAATAACCAAAAAACCAATATGGTTTGTTGGGTCCACCCATCAGCACCTATATGGGAAATGGGAGAATATTACTATGGATTTTCCGTTTACAAGTTACTTAATGACGACGTCTGGTCCCAAGATACAGATTAGGGTTAATGGTAAAACGACTTACAAAGTCTGTACATTTCGACCAATGAAGGAAACCGACACAATGGAGAAGTTGACGTGACAATACTTGAAGGAGGTAGTCTCGAGGCATGGAGTGCCGGTTTCGATTATTTTTGATCGCGACAGTAAATTTACATCTCATTTCTGGCAGTCGCTGAACGAAGCCCTAGGTACTCAATTGGATATGAGTACGGCTTATCATCCACAAACAGATGGTCAAATTAAGAGGACCATCCAAACGTTAGAAGATATGCTACGAGCGTGTGTGATGGACTTTGGAAAGACATGGGATAGACATCTACCTTTAATAGAGTTCTCTTACAACAACAGCTACCATACGAGTATTAAAGCTGCACCTTTCGAGGCATTGTATGGTCGCAAGTGTCGATCGCCTATCTGTTGGGCTGAGGTGGGAGACGCTCAGCTTACTGGCCCAGAAATTGTTCGTGAAACGACCGAGAAGATCATCCAAATCAAGCAACGTCTACAAGCCTCACATGATAGACGGAGGAGCTACGCTAATAAGAGACGTAAGCCATTAGAGTTTCAAGTTGGGGATAAGGTTATGTTGAAAGTGTTGCCTTGGAAAGGTGTGATACGTTTTGGCAAACGGGGAAAGCTGAACCCTCGTTATATTGGACCTTTTAAGATTCTCGCCAAGGTTGGAACGGTTGCATATCGGCTGGAGCTACCCGAGAAGCTAAGCCGTGTTCATAGTACTTTTCACGTCTCAAATCTTAAGAAGTGTTTATCCGATGAACCGCTCGCTATTCCGTTGGACGAAATTCAAGTCGACGACAAGCTCAATTTCATTGAAGAACCGGTCGAGATTATGGACCGCGAAGTTAAACGTTTAAAGCAAATTCGCATTCCAATCGTGAAGGTCTGTTGGAATTCAAAAAGAGGTCCCGAGTGTACTTGGGAACGTGAAGACCAAATGCAGAAAAAGTACCCTAATCTATTTGCTAACCCTGCACCTGTGTCTCAAGCTATGTCTTAAGCTTTGAGGACAAAGCTCTTTTAATGGGGAAAGGATGTCACACCCCGTAAATTCCCGGTTAGTATTCTGACTCATTCCGGTCATTTATTTTGAATATTATACGTTACGTTTAAATCTGGCAGTTTACCGGGAAGTTAAACCGCGTAAAAATTGAAAAACGTCATCGGACGCGTTCCGGCATCGATTATTAATTAATCTAGGCATTATATGAGTTATTTTAACTTTCCTGAGTGTTTCGTGATTTTTGAACCCTCCCGATATTTATTTTAGGGTTTTATCTCTTAAATTGCTTTTTTCGCGTTTTTGACCAAACGGAACCCCGAAAACTCGAAATCTTTTCGTGTAAACTCAAGTTATCGATAATATTGTGCCCTAAGCCTAAAAATTTCGTTCACCCTTCTTTGAATGGCATATTGGACGCCTAGTACAAGCAAAACAAACCATGGAACTTGAAATTAAATCCAAAGCATCTTATTTTTGAATTTTACCATGCATGTGCATGAAAGTGACACATGAGGGAGTCACTCTCATGCACTCTTCTCTATCTTGGCCTTCCATGTGATCTCTTGTATTCATTTTGACTCCATTTGACCAACTAGAAAAGATATTGTACATATTGTGAGCCAAGATAACAAAATTTGAACCACAATGGTCCTTGTGACCTAGTTTCGGCCGAACCACAAGACACACACACCTTTGGTGTGTGTTGGTCACATGTGGGCACCCATGAACCATCAAAACCCTAATTTGATCCTATAAATACCAAACCTTCTCACACTTAGGTCATTTCATTTCATTAAATTAGGGTTTGCAAGATTATTTGAGGTTTTTATAGATCTATAGTTTGTGGGTATAGATCTTGTGTTTTCACTACTTGCTCTCTCTCGATTTGTAAGTGTTCCTTGAATCTTTATTTGGTTTCATCTATTTTCTTTATAGATCTATGTTTGTTCATAAAGATCCATGTGTTTGTGTAATTTTTACAAAAGAAATAAGTTAATATTTTGCCATCTTTTATAAAGTGGAAGTAAAAATTGTTATAACCTTATATCATGTTCTTGGTGAGATTGAGGGTTGATGAGAGTTGCAACAATAGAGATTAGGGTAGATTAAGGTTTAGTTTTGTTGGTTGGTTATTAGTGAATAAATATTTGG
>BQNB010061864.1:2114-36308 GCA_026074375.1 Tanacetum coccineum
TTTATCAATTCTTTTTACTTGATGTTTGAATACTTTTTTGTTTATGAATTCTTTTTACTTGATGTTTCAATACTTTTTAGATTGATTTTTGAATACTTTTAAGTTTATGAATTCTTTTTACTTTAATATACTGATAACAATAATATTTGATAGTGTGTGATTTTCTTAATAAAATATGTTTGTTAGTTACTTGATCAAATGTTATGTATGAAAATGACTTGTAATTCATCAAAATTATATGTAATTCATCTAGAATCCCATGTGATTCCTGTAAAATCACATGTAATTCATCTGGAATCCCGTGTGATTCTTCTGAAATCACATGTGATTCCTTTAAAAATCACATTTTGACTTATGTTTGTTAGTTTAGCATTTACAAAAAGATAGATTTCAAAGACTAATAAAACTGATTTAATATGCAATGCATAAGCTATTGTTTTACCATCGACCTACTAAACTAACATCTACCGAAACTAAAGTACCATTCACAAAACACAAATTATAAACATCTACTATTTGTTAGTTACTTTTTAGTTTCTGAAATTTTTATACTTGAACATTCTGATAACATGTGATTCCTTTGACAAATCCTATGTGATTCTTTTGCATGTCACATGTCATTTTTCATAAAATCACAGTGTGGATTCATAAACTATCATGTGATTCATCCAGATTACTTGGAAAAAAGCTTAAAACATAAAATTCAAAGAACTTAAACTAATATTACTAATGTAACCATAAAAACTACCTAGAAATAATGAAACTAAACGTAGCATTAATCTACCAATGCAAAGGTTGAACTACCAATTCCAAAATCATAATATATAAAACTAAATAGTGCTTATCGCAACAGCCATCGCCTTATTCAAAAACTTGCTTTTACCAGTTGTAGGTATCTGAATTCAGGGACGGCTGCACATTAAGCACTTTATCCGCAACAGTCATCGCCTTATTCAAAACTTGTATACCAGTTGTATTGTATACCTTTAGGACCATACATATACCTCGTTAATGAAATGCTTGTAAATTTAGTCTTTTAACATATTTGACCAAACTAAGTAATAACAACGTTCATTAACACTGTAACAAAACATATCATTTATAATCTATGATTCTTAAACAAATTCTTACCTTCTTTGAGTGTTAACGTGTTACATCCATCACTTATGATCTAACACATAAAAAAAAACATGAGCTCTTTGTATAATAACAATTCATTTTAATGCCATCACTTATCGCAAGTAATTTTTAAAACTTATACACCGGTTTTTTTTTTTAGAATCAATTTTAAAGTAGCATTAATTAAGGCCAAGCAATAATCATACCTACTCAATTTCTTCCAATAAGCAGATGAAGTCCGAACTAGCTTTAACCGACTTTCCCAACACACATCAACCTATCAACAATCTCTCTAATGGCTTCGTTACTTAGAACCTCATGATAAAACTGTCTTAGTTGTGTAAATTGGAAAATGTTTTGCATTATTTATAAATAAAAACTTACTTAATCACGTGTGATTATCACAGTCACATTTCATCAAACACATGGTGTGCATCAACAATCATAACAACAACAATCATAATAAGGATAACCAAAAATACAATAACATACCAAAATAAACAACAACAAGCATCAAAAACCTAAAAACCTAAAAAGCTAGTAAATAAGCAACAAATAATAAACAAAATAAGCAAATTTACATATAAGATCCAAAATAAGCAACAAAACCTAAAAAACATAAATAAGCACCAAATTAAGCAACGAATCACCTTTAGATAGTGTTAATTCATCTTGTATGTCCAATTTATAAGGTTAATTTTGATCAATTAAACATGGAAAGCGGTTAGGGTTTCGTTATGGTGGTTTAATGATGGATTTGGGGGTGGTTGGTGTGTGAAAATAGTGTGTGTTTGTGTGTGTGTAAGTGCTGAGAATGATTATGACAGAATAAACACGACCCCTGTCAATTGAGTAAGTAAGATATGTAATTACCAAAATGCCACTCAATAAATAATAATAATAAAATGTCAAAAATAGTCAACCGTCGGATTGAATTTGGATTTAAGGTTGAGATGGAGCCCTTTGTTCTTTGACTAGAACATGTTCTACATTGAACTTTTGTCGTATGTATATATATATATATATATATATATATATATGACAAATATTCGTGAGAAGAATAAAAAGAAAACTTTTTTAAAAAAAGTTCTAGAAAAATTCTAAAAAAAATCCATTAAATCATGTAATTTGGTGCATAAAACTTTTGTAAAAGAAGTTTTTTTAATTTTGAGTTTTTATACGTTTTTTATGCGCAAAAAACATTTGATGCCACAAATTTTCAACTTGTTATCAGTTTCGATGCGCAATGAAATTTGATGCAAAAGTCAAAGAAGTTGGGTACAAAACTAAATTTTTGATGCACAAAAAGGGATTCATTGCCAACTTTGTTTTTTATAATTGTTTTCGGCTAAACTATTCATTTAGAAATAATCTTTCGTACAACTTTTTCATTGCGCAAATACCGCTTTGTCGAATTTTTTTTAGAATTTTTTAAGAACTTTCTTTCAGAAATCAAGGCATATTTGTCTTTTTATTTTGATTTTATCATATTTATATACATATCATATATAGTATATATATATATATTATTTATATAAATATATTTTTTCTCCCCTACCCGTCCGCCCATACTCTCGCTTCCCTATTATATTCCTTCGTCATACATATATATATATATATATATATATATATATATACTAGTTGCAAAGCCCGCCCGATGGGCGGGCTCGCTTTGTGAGTATCCAAGTGAAAAATTAAGTAATGGTTAACGAATTACGAACAACATGAAAATTTTATAGAGTGAATAGCGAATAAAAAGAAATGAGCGGTAATTCGATAAGAGGAAATAACACTTAATAAATTATCCGTCATTACAAAGTAAATGTTTTTGATTCAAATGTGAAATAAAGCTTCTTTATACACAAAGATGTTCAAGGTTTATCAAAACTCTAAGCATACATTAAAAAGCACCATTAAGTATGAATCATGAAAATGAGAAGAATAACATGGTAAATATGCATACAAATTTACTCAGGAAGATTGTAAGAGTAATACTTGGTTTTTAAATACCTTATCCTTTAATCAATCGAATATTTAAAAATGCATTTCTAAAACATTTTTTCTTGATACTTTTAACATTATTTCCGTGACTCAAAAAATGTAGTTCAATTACCCACAACTTATGTTGCTCCATGTTAACTTAGTTTCTATGTTAAAGTATTTAAAGATGGAACTTTCATAATCTGTTACATCTAAGACAAATTTTATTACAAACCTTCTTGGTCAACAACGGTTAAGTCATGGTAATTGTGTTGACACATCCAAGTATCCAACTGTTAGAGTATATAAAAATAATCTAAAATTTTCATTAGTAGTTAGCCAGTATAAGCTTTTCTCTAATGAGTAGTTTGTTAAGATAAGGCCATGGTACACATACAATTATCAGTCACAATAATACAATCGCTACTTAATCATCATCTGACAAACATACCGGGTCACTGCTACCAGTCTTCTTTACCAAATTCAGTTACGTCCAAAAACTCGGGTTGAGATGGCAACGTATTGGGCTGCTGATTAAATTTAGCTTTCTTATTAGTGTCCATAAGTAAATCAAGCGATGATAGGCATAGATTAAGAGACCCGTCAGATGCGCTATAAAGCATTATCTATAAAGCATTCTTCTCGGTAACTTTGGCAGCGAGCTTACTCTAACCAACCGATACACACAACTTGACAAAGGATATACTTAGCAAGCAACAAAGATAATATAAAAATTACTCATAAGCTAAACACTAGAAATGGTCTTAACTTTAGCAATAAACGTTCAAATTTATAAACATATATTGTTGTTACTTAGTATATTTACCTTGACAAAGGATATACTTAGCACCCATTCTAACTCTCCAAATAAAACATTCCTACCAAAACCAAGCTCTTTATTGCAAACAAAATCTTAGAAGAAAGTCAAGCCCATTTTGTCACCTCTACGTCACCTTGAAGCAGTTTTAGAACCTATGTGAACTAGATATATTAGTATGCTAGAGAAGAACAAAACATTAATGGTCCTGTCATATCATCATTACTAATATATTAGCCTAGCTAGTAGCTTCCAACTAATTTAAATAAGGGACTTGTATTACTCATTTGGGGCCAAGCACATGGTGAACGTCGGATACAAACCATAGTACATCCCACCATATTATTTTGGTCGATTCTTTCAAAGCTTTTAACAACGACAGCTTGTTTTCCCTGTCAAAAATCCTTAACCGTTATAACCATCTTGAACAAATCTAATATGAAATCTAGACGAAAAGTGAGAATATAGGTAGAAATTTTGACCTATTTACATATGAAAAGGGGTTTTATTTTGGTTAATGTTTTCCTTGTTCAGAAAAATAGATTCAATAACATACATCAAGTGCACAACTAAAGGAACCACTCTGGAATCCTAACAACTAAAAAACTAACAATCATACAAAGTGATTATGTATCCAAATTATAATTACACCACAATTTAAACACAAAAGTAAATCAATCAATTTAAACCTGTTTCAGAGACTGAGATGTGAAATCAACCCTCATTAAAATTGGGTACACTCTGTCTACTATTATACTTTCTTGCAGGCCAAACTCGGATTTTTTAAGTTTCCTCTATCTTCACAGCATTATCCTCATAAGCAAACTTCACATATTTTACTTGCAAATTTAGCAATGACAATACTCATAACATTACATAGTGTATATCTACAGGTCCACTATTCTTTGTGCAACCATCGGTAGCCCATAAGCTGCAGCATGTTTGTTAATTTTTTTATAAAGATATGCTATTAGTATAATAAATTCATAACTCAAATGCTAAAAGTAGCAAAAAAATACCTCAATCAAAGTTAGACCAAACGCCTCTATGAAAATTGGATTGATGAAACACCCTGTGGACAAAACTAAAACAAAATTTAGCCATTATCAATGTTCAAAATATGCAAGTGAAACACGAAATAAAAAAAGAATGTACTTTCCAAAATAAACCCATATGGTTAGCTTTGTGAGTACCTGCCATCATCATAGTTTTTGTATCCATCTTGGTAGGTCTTATGGCCTAGTTTATGGGTTCACGTCTCTTAGGATAGATAACTCTTGAAAATTAAATATGGTATAATTTTAGATGATATTTTTTTGAAGTATAAATAGCATATAGAGTAAGAATGATTACCATGTGTAATTTTCAAGTATTTTGACGTGAAAGCGACAGTTAACATGGATCTAATTATGCATCCATTAGCCAGATACTTCGTACCTTCACGTCTTCAAATATAATTACCACATTTTTGATTTCAAATTTAAAAACAAAATCAGAATTTAATGAAAAAGATAAGACTTATATATAATGCAGGAATGTTATGGTTAAGATGTAATGTGTTGAAAAATGTTTTTAATTTTCCCTCTTATATACCACGTTTTTTATTTTAATTATGGTTAAGATTTAATGTGTTGAAAAATGTTTTTAATTTTCCCTTTTATATATAATTAAAACGTTTTTTATTTTAATTAGGAAAGTTTTAAAGGATTGTTTTAAAACGTTTTTGTTCTGTTGACATTTTCAAATTCACACTCTATAAATGTGACGAAAGTTTTAAAGGATTTTTTTAAAACGTTTTTGTTCCCAAAATTTTAGTTAACTCATTAAATGTGACGAATTGTTTCCCTTGTTTGTAGGGATTTACATTCAAAGTTTATATAACTTATCTTAATTAGGTATCAATTCATTTGACTTGTTTGTAGGTAGTTTTAATGAGTATTAATGGGCTAAATCATTTCTCTAAACTAAAACTGAAATCCCGTTTTTAAATTAAACATATTAATGACATAATTAATATTTCCATTCTTTGCAGGTCAAAACGGGTTTGAATGGTAAATGCTAATAATAAATATCGAAATTTATCAAATAGTTTGTTATTAAACAATGAAATTTTTGTTTTTTAATTGACTAACACAACTTCAGTAGTTGAGTCTCTTGTTTGTGTAGCAAATAACCCATGTTCAAATCTTGCAAGTGACCAAATTTTTAAATATTTTCTAGATTTTATTAATTTGATGTCATGTCATATTAATTATGCATAGGCGGCTTCTTAAATGCATAGGTGGCAATTGCAAAATAAATATGTGGCAAGAATGTTGCTTATGTGGAATTCATATATGCTCATGTGACTAAAAATTCAAGATGAGATGGCAATGTTTAATGATGATGTGACATGGTTGTTGTTGAGTCATCATTATGATATCCACTTATATATAATGTAAGATTTCTGTAAAGTTTAATCACAAAAGTTATTATAATAGTTTACGTATTACTTGTTATGTTTTTGTATCACTAATTTTTCAAAAATCATAGTTTGGTTTTATGTTACAAATATTGATGGTTGGGTTACCATATTATTGATATTACTATTGTTAGTTGGGTGACAAAGCCGAAAACTACACTGTACTAAGATCTTCAACGATGTTAAAAGAAAAAAGAGTTTTGTTATATCCTCCTATAATATATTCCTACCTATCCTCCTATCCTCCTATACACATTAATATTTTATAAATTTTTTTCTTCACTCATTATCTCTAAACTGTCATGTCAGGATCTAGTGAGTAAGATTGATATGTATGCATATCAAGTATGAGGAAATACCATTTTCCAAAAAGAAACAAAAGGTTATTAAATAGTCGAGACCTATTTTATGGTTAGACATCATACATATTGGTAGTTCTTTCGGAAGACTCATCATAGCTATATGTCACATATCTGAGCTCTTGATAGTTGTCATTGAAGAAATCCTATATTGGATTTCAAAGGTAACTACGAAGAATATAAAAAGCTTACATACGTAATACTTTATCATAGAATTTTGGCAATTGCAAAAACTATACAACCTTTATTAATATGCTTGTAACAACATAAATAACATAGTATGATATCTTGTCGAGATAAGGGCACATGTAATCATTAAACTATAATCAATGATTATCTTCAATTCAAGCTTTACACTTTTATTCCAATTAACAAATGGAAACATAAATCTTTCTTAGGAAATATTATATACTCTCGGCTCGAAAAGTCTCTGTTGGGGTTAGTTTGTGACCCCTTCGGTGTCTCAATAGATTTAAACATAAAATCCCCTAAGTATAAAGAAGGTGAAGGAAGCTTCAGTCGCTGAAGAAAAGCTTCAGCTCCAGTTCTTCGGGTACTTAGAAGATCAAAGAGTATCTTTACTTCAGTTTATGCAGCGGTACAAAAACTGAAGAAGGCCTTAGCAAGAGCTCCAATCTAGCTTGACTGACAATTCCAAGCTAGATGATGTCTATCTCCTTAAAGAGAAGTTGATACCAAAATGATTCATCTTCAAGAATGGTTTTACAAGGCGGGAAAAAGATTGCTTTATATCAAAAGGATTAAAGCAGATCTCCGTAGGAAAGTAACTTCTAAAGAGTTGGTATAGAAGTACATTACTTTACCTAAAAGGACCGTACATTTGTACTAGGTAGCATGGGTGCATTAAATGGTTCTTCAACCACCCCATTTAATGCTTGCCACATAGTATTAGGTTAACTTGTAAACTCTAATACCTTCGCCTATAAAAGGGAAGAGATATTAAGACATTTGAGCAAGCTCTTCCAATTAATGCAAAAAGCATTAAAGAGCTCTATGTCTCTTAAACAAATTGAACAAGACCACTGAAGCTGAAGCTTCAGTTTATGTCAAGTAGTTTGTTTTCTCTTTCACTTAACTTTGGTTAAGTGTTAGAGTTCGAAGGAGATAACAACCCAATTGTAATTCAACCACCTTGCTATTCCGCAAGCAAGGTGTGTCATAGATTCTTTATTTGATCTAATAAAAATCTATACGTTGAAAAGTACTCATGTATGTTTTAAACATGTTCTGTATATTGTTTTAATATATCTGTTTAAAACTCAATTTGTTGTTATGGAGTGCGAATAGTTTAACTTGATAAACCTTATAACAAATTCCAAAGGACCAACAAGTGGTACAGAGCCTTCTGGTTTATAAAATCTTTTCAATAAGTTTTATATAAAAGGCTTTAAAATCAAGATGCATCTTAAATGGCAGCAGCAGTACCACAGACTCTAGAATACAGGGGTGGCCAGTTAAATGTTGCTCCTGTACTAGAGGTGAAAAATTTTAGCAATTGGAAAAAGAGGTTCATGGTCCACATAGTTGGCATTGAACCACAATTTAAAGGTATTATAAAAATGGTCCTTTTATCCCTATGACAGATGGCTAAAGGAAATCTAAAGAACTATGGACACATGATGAAAGAAAAGCTACTAACTTAGACCAGCGTCTTAAAAGTCTCATCATGTCCATTATTCCTGATGACCAAATGAATTCTGTCATAAATTGCTTAACAGCTAAATCTACATGGGATGACATGATACTATATAATGAGAGCCCCTCTGATGTTAAGGAAAGTAGGGTCATGGACCTGAAATTATGTTACAACACCTTCAAATTCAAGGAAGGTGAAAGTCTAACACAAACCTTCACCAGATATAAAGCTTTGATAAATGAACTAGTAAATGATGGCATCAATCTTTCAAAGCTTGAAATAAATACTGGTCTTTTAAACGGTTTACCAAAAAAGTGGATTGGTTTTTGCCAAAGTCTCAAAAACACAAATCATGTGAAAGAATCTAAACTTGCTTCTCTTTTTGGAAAACTAAAATATGAATAAAATCTTATCGACTGTATTTATAAACTTAAAAAATAAGAGGCTCTTACCACTGCCACTCCCCTATCCACTGCCTTCATCTCAACCTTTATCATCCAGGACTTCCAAGATAGTTTTGATGATGAAGAGAATACAAGAAGCAGTCAGGAATACTTGAATGACCTCGAAGAGGAATATCAAGCCAAAGCCCTTTTAGCCAAGTCTAAGAGGTTCTTTAAAAAGGGGAGTCAAAGATTCAGTGGTGTTAAGGCAACTGAAGATACCCAATGCCACAAATGTGCAAGAGACTGCTTTTCAAAAACTCCAGTTCCTTCTTTCTCCTCTCCATTTTAAAATAAACCTAGACTTACCAACTCTTCTCACCAAACTGAGCAAAAATCTAAATATTTAAAGTCAAGTACAACAAAGTCAAGGCCAAACTGGCACTACTCAGCTCGGTTGCTTCAGCTTCTAACTCCACATAAGTCAAAAATAAAGGACTTGTTGCTGAAATCTGTAAATGGGATGCAAAAGAAGTATCATATGATGAAGAAGAGATGGTTGAGGTAAAATCTGTTATGGCTCTCATTGAAGAATACAAAGTCTCCTTGCGCAAAGAAAATGCAAGAAATGGAAAATGGATCCAAATCTCTATGGAAAAGGTACAGCCTCTTCTTAAAATAGAAGATAACGATGATAGAATATTTGTTCTTAATCATTTATGTACTGATCTAAATTTTGTTAAAGAACAAAGAATCAATCTTCTTTCAAAATATAGAGATATGCTTGATTTACTAATTGCATGCAAAGAGAAAGTTGCGACTTTTGATCAAACAAAATCTGATTTTTCTTGTCATGCAAAATGCAAACATTGAGATTCTCAAAGAGAATAAACACCTAAAAACAGAACTAGAAGAGATAAAAATCTTCTGTTCTAAATTAGTAAATCAGTGCATCAGTGAACAAACTCCCTCTCAAAAGAGAGGTTTGGAAGTAGAAGCTTCTTTAGCGTCTGGGCAAAAAGGCAATGCCTTGATAGAATCTTCTTCTGAAAATTCTATTATGCCACAACAGAACAATGAAAGGACACATCCATCTGAGTCTAAAATAAACACAACAAATCCTTCAATTGTTGTCTTAGACTCTTCAGCATCAGACTATGGCTATGCAGATGAGTCTTAAGTCTATGGCATTCTCTCTCCTTCACAAAAGAAGCAAGATGATGTTGAACCTGTTTCTGAACCAAAGACTATCAAATTAATTTTGAAGTCAAAACACACATTCAAACCTGTAGCTCCAAACCCTTCAGTTACGCTAAGGTTAACAATAGAGCTTCAACATCAAAATCAACTCAAGCTGACAAACTAAAGAATGTGAAATTTGATGTTGACCTTCCTTTTGCTACTCTGGTTTCAAAAGAACGCAATGATTTAAAATCTCAAATCTAAAAAGGTTAATCATCTAGTTCAAGAACTAATAAAAATCAACAGGTTCCTTTAAATACACTTCAAACTTTCAAGCTCAGATGTGAACTTTGTGGATAACATAATCACATCACTGAAAATTGCTACTAAGTTTTATTCTGTTTGAAGTTTAAAAGAACTGATCACAGAATTGTGATCATGCTAAATACATGTCTACCATTAACATATCTTAGCATCTCAAAGGTCTAGGAAGATCCATAACAAGATCAAATATTCCTAGATCATCAAATTGCTTCCTTCCACCCTGCACTCACTGTGAACGTATAAATCATCTCTATGATGATTGCTTATACTATCCCATTTGTGAAACATATAGAAGTTATGATCATGACACATATGGTTATAACAAGATTATTTCTCTTGAAAAGGAGACTAATCCTCAAAATCATCAATATCCCTTCAAGAGATGTGAAGTATGTGGTAGTTTAATACATACCACAACTGATCATTATGACATTGAATGGTTTGAAAGAGGTGAAGCAATTCAAGCCAAAAGGGCTAAAGACCAAAATAAGACTATGATACCAAATGCTAAAAGATCAGAGACTCCTAAACAAAAGTGGGTTTCTAAACAAAACTGACCACTCTGAATCAAATTGTGCAAACAAAAGATTGTTTGCACAAATAAAACAGAACAACTTAAACTCATTTTTTTGTTATTTCATGGTCCAGTTTTTCCTTCAGTACAAGTCCTATATGACCAAAAAGTAGGGGTGTTCAAAAAACCCGACAAACCGACAAACCGAGCCGAACCGCTCAACCCGAAACCAAAATAACCCGAAACCGAAAAAACCGAAAACCGAAAAAAACCGAAACCGAAAAAACCCGCTTATCACGGTTCGGCTTCCGTTTTTATTTTTAGGTATCTGCGGTTAACCGAACCGAACCGTGCATAATATATATGTATATTTTTAACCAAATGGTTAAATAATTATACAAATCTTGATTATATTATTGCACTAGTTTTGTTGTAGAACGATTTTTTTTCTTCTAAAGTAAACATTACTAAGCATCTATGTGTGAAAATTGGTTAAGGTATCGTAAGCTATAAATGTTGAATAATTTTTTTTTGAGAAAAGTGCAAATATGCTCCCTGTGGTTTGCAAAAATTGCAGACTTACTCCCCAACTTCACGAAAGTGCAGGTGGCCTCCCCAGTTTGAAACTTTCATTGCACTCGTGCTCCCTGCCAGGGAGCATGAATGCGACACAAGTTTCGTTTTGGGGAGGCCGCTTGTACTTTCGTAAAGTTGGGGAGCAAATCTGCAAATTTAGGAAACCATAGGGAGCTTATTTGCAGATTTCTCTTTGTTTTTAATTTGTTAGGTATGTTAATTTGAATGCAATAACGAAATAAGTTTAATATGACTTTAATTTATCCATTAAATGATCATTACTTGATGCGGGGAGAATGATGCAATTATGCCTTCACCATATGTCATGTTTTGTGGTTTCGTAGTTTTTTGTAAGTTTCCGTAGTTTAGTTTTATATTTAATCTTATATCCCGACATCGCCCTAGAAGGTAAACAATGGTAAGCACAAACCTTCTCCTATAAAAAGGAGGTGCAAGATTAGGTGTAGGATATGGTTTTAATAATTTTGAAATTGTAAATAAAACTTTGCTTTAATCAATTCTTCCTTGTCAGTTTTGCTAAGATTCTCTTTAATAATCGGTAATTTCGTTCGAATGTAACGGTTTTTGAAGTTTTGCTAATTATCGTATTCTTTTGAATCACATATTTGGAAGATTGATTTTTCTGGTATTCAGATGTGAATCAACAATTTCAATTTGTGTTATCCATTATGAGTTATAACTACATTTCGTTAGAGTCAGGTTTGGTATTTTTCTTTTTTTTAACTAACGTCAATCGTGGTTCGTTTATTTTGACATACATCATTACTTATACTAAATGTGACTTTCTAGCTAACTAGATCAACTTATTATCCATGGTGTTAAACTCGATAAAACGTCTAGGATGGTTAACCGTGACCGAACCGCGCGGGGTAACCGCTAATTTCTGGGTAAACGCATAATCCATTAACCCGCCTGTTACGGTTCTGTTACGGGTAGTAAAATAAATTACCCGCCCCGCGTCGGATAGTTCAAATTGTCCAACTAACCGAACCGAACCGCCCCGTGAACACCCCTACCAAAAAGGTCAAAACATGATCAAAATAATCATTATGCTTAGATGAACAAAATCTTGACTGATTATTCACCTGAGCACTCAAATCACAACATTGATAATTCCATCAATGATACACTCACCAAAACTGAAGATGATCAGACTTTTGTTTCATCCTCTCAAAACTAAGATATTTGAGTTCTAATTCCAGACCAATATCTCTCCTCTTTAGCTCAAAGTTTTGTAAAGACTTAAGGACCTAAAACAGGTATCTAATGCTACAAACTTCTTTGAAATGGATGCCAGACAATAAGGAAATATCAGATACAAAGTTTGCATATCTTCCTAAGTCACATGGTCAACCACTATGGTTCTAAATGGGTCTATTGGTATAAATCTGGAATCATCAAGGAATCTTTATCTCTAGACAACAAAAACTAGATTGAATTAGATCATCCTTCATTGTCAAAATATCATAAACTCTTTAATCTATCTGATTAAATGTACTATGTCATCTCACCTAAAAAATAAAGAAGTTTTATGACAAGATAATAATCAGATTTCTTAGAAGAAACATGTTTCCAAAACCAGCCGTGAAAATAAAAGAATACCATTCAAATAACATTGTTAACTCACAATCAAACTGGTATGAAACCTTCTAAATAAATATCACTGTTACTCAAATTTATCAAAGGAAAAACAAACAATTCAATTTGTTTACAAAAACCTGCGTGATGTGTTCAGAATAATTTCTGTTGGTATTATTCTAAAATCCGTTGCATAAACATGCTCACAAAGCTGATGATTTTTTATTAAGAAATAAAAAACTAGGTATTTATACCTACTCCCTAAAGTTTCAGATTAAGTCAATCTGAACAAGGCATTTCAACCAACTAGAAAAACAAGTGCATATTGCTGAATGAATTTCTATTGTGATTTAATATTACTCCTAAAAGATTTAGGAACCAAACTCAACATATGAGTTTCAAAATGGTACAATTTATCATAATACGCTCAAATTCTCAGTCAATTCTGACAATCACATTCTTCATAATCAATGAAACATGTCCTCTGTTGTGATCAAAAGAATGTTCAGATACCAAAAAGGTATCTTTAGTCCTGGCTCTTGTATATCCAAATCTGGATATCCTTGCCATGACTTTGCTAACTACAACACGAATAGAATGCACCTTAGGTGCCTATCTGTTGATAGAAAAGCACATCTATGTACTAAAAGGAACAAAATGTTCAGTACACCAAAGGATTTTGATCTCTGACAAACATTTAGCAATTATTTCCTTAAAAAAGGACACGTTAAAGGAATCCTAATAATCAAATCAACTTGTTGATGTCCTCCTCAATTGCTCCAAACAAAAAATCAAAAGTTTGAGCAATGAAATAGGTATGCTGAACTTCAATCAAAACTTGAACCTCCAGCACTAACCGAAGAAAACTAGAGGATCATTGGTTTATCTCAAAACTGAACCAACTCTTATTTGCTAAAATCATTATTCAGTTTGTATATAATCATTAACTTGCTTAAGTGATGTTCTAAGCAATCCATGTATCTCATTCATGGATTTGCATGAGTATGTATGGTTTTGTCATCTTCGCTGGAGCACAGATGATGACTATATCAAGAACTAAACAACTTTTATACCATTGTCTTCAGTTCAGCTTTGATAACTTAACTTTAAATCTAACCCTTCACCTTTGCTCGAGTAAAGTACTACAGCTTTGCTCGAGTAAAGTACTAAGCAATCACATATATCTCATTCATGGATTTGCATGATTATTTGTGATTTTGTTTGCTTCGCTTGAGCCTAGATGTTGTTAAGGATTACTAAATTAGTTCAGCATAACATAACATCAAACCTGAACCAAGTTCAGTCTTTTAATCTCAATCACATAGGTCTGTTCAATAATTAAAATTATTTTTCCATATTAATAATAAATTGATATCTAAAAAGATATCCTTTAACATTATGAAAATGACTTTCAATCTTTTAAATGACCTCATCGCTTTTCTCTCACCTACTTTAACAGTACCCAGATGGCTGTTCACTGTTCAAGGTGTTAGACAAAGCATGATTACCTACTTTCATTAAATACTAGGTTTAGTAAACATGCTAAAAACAAACCCTAGAATTCTTCACCAATTCATAACTTCCAAATGGCAGTTATAAAATTTCAAAAACAAATGTGAAAATTCTCAAACCTTATAAATACCTCTTCATCAACACAATTCATTTCTTACAAAAAAAATCAAAACATCAAGAATACACACACACCAAACACTCAAAACAAATCAAAATCTCAAAACCCTAAATCAAATTTTCTCAAAAATAACAAACCAAACAAGAAGTGGCTGATCCTCCCACTCCTTTCAATCCTGCTAAACAAGTAGGATTTTCTCTCAATGAGGTAATCTTCAACACAAACAATCAAGTTGCCCTTCTTTACCCAAAACACACAAACAAAGAAACCTTTATGTGTGTTTCTGACTTCATTTCAAAATGCTGTTTAAGAAAGGCCTTTACCAGATACCCAATTCAATACAAAGAATATCTCTCAGAATTCTGGTACATAGAAACTGCCTTAGAAAACTCTAATGTGTATTTTTTTATTCGATCTGGTAGAATTCATGGTGTATTAGGAGTAAACACCTTTAGAAAAGCTATTGGAGCAAACTATCTGGCAAAGTCCAGCGATTATGCTGAGCTACCTTCAATATAAATAGTAAGACCTTGGTTTGCAATCATTAGGTATGGGAAAGACGTGCCTATAAAAGCTACTGTCACAAAAATCCTTCTACCTCCTAGGTGGAGACTGCTAATGGCATAGATCATTCAGTATTTGGGGGGTAAAACTGGAGGTTTTGATCAAATCAACAATGAAGATGCCATCATCTTATATTGTCTGGTAAATGGTGTTGACATAGACTATGCCATGATCTTTTGGGAGGATTTGCTTAACAAACTAAAGGAGAAGACTAGGGAAAAGGTCATTCCCTACATAAGATTCATATCTCTTCTGCTAATGCAAAGGCTACAAGATAGCTACAATAATGATAATCTCACCATTTACCCCACTCAAACCTTCAGTGCCAACAACTTAGCACTGAAGGCAAACCAACCTGAAGGACCTCCCTTCACGGTACACATGCTGGCTATCTACGAAGCAGACAAGGCCGTGCCTTTCAAAGCACCAAAAACCTCCTCAAAAGTTAAGAAGCAGGTTCCCATAGGCACAAAGCCTGGAGTTAAAACTGGACACAAGAAGCAATCCATTTATTTCAAACAACCTTCTGTGTCCAGCAAAGAGGAAACAAAAAGTGGGTCTATTGAAAGACCCATTGGCTCCAAAATTGGCCATTACGAAAAAAGAAAAGAGTCCAACTCGGCCAAGTGCTCCAACCCAAACCAGCCTCCAGTTTCTACACCTATAGATACTAGAATGCATAAAGAGGATTAGCAAGCAACTGGTGGCCCATAGTCTTTAGGGGTCACTAGTGAAGAAGGAGCCCACCCTTAGCTCAGTAGTGGTATGTCAGCATTTATATTCAATAAGCCTATATTTTTATATTATATCATTATGCACTCTGAGTCTGCATTAGGAAATGATGCTTCAACATATTCCATAGCTGAAGCTAATCCTAGAATTTCTGCTCCTAATGATTCCTTTCCTCCACAACAAGGATAGGATGAAGGATCCAAAATCTATTTACTTGATCATATAACTGCAGGTACTGACCTAAATGTTCTTGCAGAGCAAACCAAATCTGTAAGTGATGGGTTAGACATTGTCCTCACTAAACTCAAAACAGGTCCAGGTGCTGAAGAAATATCAAGTGAAGATATTTTGAAAGAAATCAAGTTTGAAGATTTGGCAAAACTAGTGCCAAATGTCAAAGTTAATTTCATGAACCTGGACTCTCCTGAAGATGATCCTGTCATTGTGGTTGATTATGACAACCCAAGAATTTTTGTTTAATAAATTAGCAGTTTCCGTGTAGTAATTTGAATTATTTTTATGTTTTGTTTAGCTTTACCGTTTAACTGGGAAGTTGTTCCGTTATTATCTGAGAATCATCATCGGAAGCGAACTGAGGCACCAAACATTGTAGTATTTTGTCAATAGCTACGTTTTTATGTTTTAAGGCAATGATTAAAAATTTGTAATTTTCTGTGATGCCGTTACTCAATTCGTTATTTACGTGATATGCGTTTTTAATCTATACTTTGTTGTGCATGCATGCTTGGAAATTAATTCATCAACTAGCACTAGTGATCCTAGAAAATGGGAAGCCACTTTTGGTCCCCCTTGGTCTCATCATAACCGGTTATGTATGCATGTGTGCATAGGATTCAAATTTGAAAATCAAATCACTAGACAAGCTTGCATGAAATGTGGTAAAGGACTAATACTAGGTAGTGTGTGATAGGAGGATTAAATTGGTCCCCTATGGTTGTCCCCCCCTTATGTCTGATCGGTTGAACACACACACACATATGTATGTGTTGTAAATTCTTGGAGCTAGCTTATATATTACCACAATTCATTTGCATATTCATTCTCACACACACACACACACATAAACTTTGTTCACTCTTTTCCTTTCTCTTTGAGTTTGGAGGCCTAAAAACACACACCCAAATCTATTCATTTTTAATCTTTGATCAACCATTTGAAGATATATTGTTCGAGTTGATTGTTATTTCATCTGGGTATTTTATAAAACAACGTTTGGGTTGTTCTTAGTTTCTAATCATCTTTCATCGTGATTCTTTGTAAGCCATCTCTACTTTTTCGTAAATAAGTTGTACTTTTGCATTCGTATGATCATTCCGAACTAGGTGTACAAAGCGGATCGTTGTGAAAATCATTATCTATTTTTCTATAAAACTACAAGTCTCTAAGTTTAATGTTTTTGTTTATAAATGGAAGAACATAAAAAGTAGTTATACTTTTGCGTTTAAAAATTCGTTGTGACTATTTTGATATATATAGTGTTAGTATTACGGCTACGTTATTTATTTAAGTTTATCGTATATTGAGTTTAAATATTGTTGGCGAAGAGATTAAGTTAAATGTTGGATTTGTTGGAAGCATAAATTGAATGTCGAAGAGGTTTAGGTTTAAGAACGGATTTGTTGCGATAATTGAGGTGTTGTCAAAAATAGATCGGATATCCTTTCGAGTCAACAAAAGATGTACTTTTGTAAAATGGATATTTTCACGAGTCGAGGTTGATAAAAATGGAAAGTTGATATTTTTAGAAAGGTCATGCCGAAATTTTGTATACTTTATAAAAGCGTCGAAAATATACTTTTATTATCATACTTATGATAAAATGTAGAAAAACGTTAAGTGTCGAGTTTAGGTCAACATTTTTTGTTATTAAGTCAACGTTGATGTGTCAGGACACTAAAAGACAAAATTCACTAAAAGACGAAATACACTAAAAGACAAAATACACTAAAAGACAAAATACACTAAAAGGCAAAATATACTAAAAGACGAAATACACCAAAAGACGAAATATTTTTGAAGATGTTTCAAAACGTTGAGACTTGTCAAAACTTATAACTTTTGAAAGTACGTTTTAAAAAGGGATACGCCGTGTCTACTCGTGCTCGGATGATCAGTTCTTGCGTTATGCGTTATTCATTGTACATCATTCTTAAACGACGACTATATGATAGGTTGTCGCTAGAACCGTGAGATTCATTTCACTTGATTGATTCCTTTTGATCCACTACCCATATAAGGAGAGTTCATAGCCCTACTCTTTTACTCGTTTTGAATAAATCTTTTATAACTTAGGGTGAGAAACATTGCTTGTTTTTAAAACTGGACACAAGTACTATACGTGAGTTTTCCCTGTTTACATGTTGCCTAAGTAGCGTTTATACTACTATTTGCCCGAACTATCATGAACTGTTAATTTCTTGACCGGAGGACTGGTTGAGGGAGCGCAAGTGAATAAATAGATCTATTAGGAGTAATTATCCCTATCCGGATGAGTAGCGCTCATTAGTTCGAGTTGTCCAAGGACTAACAGATATATGTCATGTCGAATCTAGTTAGGTGGTCTTTGGTGTCGGACACCTGGAAGGGCAAACAAATACTTATAGCAATGTACATGCTAACTTGCGTAATTAGCTTCAGTGTCATGAGCTTAGTGCAACGTAAATACTTTTTATGTGAAAGTTGTATCTGTTATAACTTTCGCATACGCTTTGATATCTTATGGTCCACTATAACAACGTTTGAACTAAACCTATGAATTCACTCAACTTTATGTTGACCGTTTTAAGCATGTTTTTCTCACGTGCTTAGCATGGATGCTGTTGATTGACTTATGTGAAGTCTAATTGCCTGTACCAGTTTTCCAGAGATTTGTCTATGTCTTTAAATACCGTTGTTGAACTTATTTAAGCTTCCGCATTTGTCATTTAAAACCCTTAAATTTGGTTGATGTAAAACTTATTATTATTTTCAATCTAGGGGTGTTTATTTTTAAAACGTACCCTTAGAGGTCGTTCTGTATGCTTTGTACTTGAGATGCTTAATAAAGTCACGCCTCCGGACACGTATTTCGTCCAGGCCCCGTCTGGGGGTGTGACAGATTGGTATCAAGAGCCAAGGTTATAGAGAACCAGTAGTATAAACTAGGTCTGGACTATAACCAGTATGTGGTCCTACGTGATTTGTAGCCTTACGTGACGCTTACATTTACTATACATAACTAAGTACTACTAATAATATATATGTGATTATATACTAATATAGCTAACATTTCGAAGTATTTCTTATTTCATCCTATCATGACGTGCTCGATGACTCATTCATTCATTCATTTTGCATTCATCCAGTTACCCATTCATATTTTTACATCATGCATAGTTGATATAAAGATGATTTATATGAACTTTGCTTGTGCAGGTTATGGCTATTTTAGTTATCTCGATTTCTTCGGATTCATCAGAGGATAGCGTGGGGACACCTGCTGGACGAGTGATCTTGTTCGGTACTATCCCTACTACTATTCCTGACACCACACCAGTGATTACTCCACCCCTACTCAGACTGACACCACCACTATACCACAGATACCACCTATCATAGCACCTACTAAAGCCATCAATCGCGCAGACTATACACCACTTCTCCTGATTACTCACCTGCATCTGATTCAGAGTCGGATCCATCTGAGGATCCATCATCAGACCATATACCACCATTACCAACTATCTCACCATTTTTATCATCGGATGATGACACCACAAACAGTGATACACCATATACACCACCATCACCTACCCATGGTACGCCTTTCACTGAGAT
Organism: Tanacetum coccineum; assembly: GCA_026074375.1. Lineage (NCBI taxonomy): Eukaryota > Viridiplantae > Streptophyta > Magnoliopsida > Asterales > Asteraceae > Tanacetum > Tanacetum coccineum. Next base: position 21,849 of record BQNB010061864.1, read on the forward strand.
TACCGCTTCTACCAAGATATCACCTATCATACCTCATCGTCGAGTTATGATTCTATCACTTGATAGCCCTATTCTCATGTCGACCTGTTTTTTTATACGACCACCTTAATGGGCCGTACACAAGATGACTGCAAGGAAGAGGGTATGGACCGTTACCCCATACTCGTCTAGCTGTGAGGACATTCTGCCAGATCATTTTCTTCTAATTATATTCCTCAACCAGAATTGCATCATAGATTTCAATTCGGATGCTTCATCTGATTCATCTGTCGAGACTCATTGTAAGATCATGTCTTCACCTGATTTACAGAGTACTTCTGCGGGCCATCTCGGCAAGAGATGCTTAGGCCCCCATGACTCTGTACCTGCATTATCACCTTATCCGGAGCTTTAACATCCTTCCGTGGCAGATTGATACCATCGCCTAAAAGAGTTAAGGATAATGGTTTATGATCGGCAGACGTAGGAGGTGGATCCTAGAGAGATTGTTTGAGGGATGATGCAATGTTCATGGAAATGATGACCTCACTTAGAGCAGGAAATGATCCAGAGATTCAGGCGGAGCTTGATGAATTGTAAAACTTGCTTTACGTCAGATGCTCTTTAGGATTAGAGGGATTGATGCATTAGAGTTGTAGATTAAGGCTGTTGATCAAGATGAGCAGAGACAGGTGTGAGAGCCCGGTTGAGGTCATATAAAGAAGAAAAAAAAAAAAAAAAAAAAAGGAAAAAAAAAAAAAAGAAGGAAAAAGAGAAAAAAAAGGGAGAGTAAAGGGTTACGCATCCCTGCGATGCCAAGATATTTTTTCCCCTGAGCCTTTTGGGAGGGAGCAGTAGAGGTTACGTATGAGACATTGGGAGATTTTGTTCAGAGGTTCCATGATCACACTCAGGCTATCCCAATCCATCGTATACATGCTATAAGGGAGTTCAGAGAGAAGCAGCGAACACAGGATTGTTGGGGTTAGAGTCGGCAGTTATTGCTTTGACTGAGAGGATTGCTGAGTTGGATAGGGATAACAGGAGGCTTAGAGGCACCACGAGTGTTGAGAGTCAGAGAGTTGACCGACTCTAGCGCGACATGTCACATATGCAGAGAGAGTTAAGGCAGATGCGACGAATTCGATTTTTATGATCGAGTGAGAGTGGTATACTTGAGGCATGTGCTAGAAGCACATGGGGCTACATCCTTAGATATGTTCTGTTAGTATCGCATCATTGCGTATAAGGCGTTTATGATACCGTATGTTAGTAACTCTTATTTCTGTATTTTGAAAAGTTGTGATGTAATCACTAATGTTCGATGATATGAAATTTAATATTTATCTATGATATGATGTCATTATTTGATTTACTTATGCTCTTGCGTCAAATGCATTATTAGATTTCCGTGAATATATTTCGATCGAGTAATTTCTTATATGATTAACCGTAAATTTTATTTAATACCGTTAGTGATCTCGCATCACCTAGAAATCTTACCAAGCGTTATATTGTTGTGTTGTAGGAAGATGCCTAACACACGATCTGGAGCGTCCATGACTCACGAGGAAGTTGAAGAATTGGTTAACCGCCGAGTAGCTGAAGAGATGGAGGCTCGTGAAGCCGCGATGAACCTTAAACCTATGAATGAGAATGGGGATGAACAAGAAGGTGGAAATGGAGGTAACGGAGGAAATGGAAATGGAGGAAACGAAGGAAATGGAAATGGAGGAAACAAAGAAAACGGAAATGGAGGAAATAGACACAGGAATGGAAACCATGGCATGAATTATGGAGGTTTCATGCTAGTGGCTCGAGAGTGCACTTTCCAAGACTTTTTGAAGTGCAAGCCACAAAAATATCTCGAGAACCGAAGCTTTGCCAGGATTGACCGCTGTTTTAGAGAAGATGGAGACTGTGTTCAATATCAGTAATTGTCCATCGAAGTACCAAGTGAAATATGCTCATGCAATCTGCAGGACATTATTGGTGCTTTGACCTGTGGAACTCTCATAAAGATAAAGAACATTGTTGTTGAGACTCATATACCATAGAATTGGGTTGAACTGATGAGTTGATGAACAGAAGTGTACTGTCCAAGGAATGAAATCCAGAAGATGGGGGACTGAATTATGGAATCCTGACCGTGAAAGGAAATGACTTGACTGCTTACACTCAAAGGTTTCAGGAGTTGATTTTGTTGTGTACTAGAATGGTCCCTAATGAAGAAGACAGAGTGGAAAGGTTTATTGGAGGTTTACCGGACAACATTCAAGGGAATGTGATTGCTGCGAATCCAGCCAGACTCTAAGATGCTATACGCATTGCTAACCAATTAATGGATAAGAAGCTCCAGGGTTATGCTGCAAGGAGTGCTGAGAATAAGAGGAGGATGGAAAGTAACCTAAGGGATAACCGTGGACAAGTCAAACCTCGTCAAGAGACAAAATACAGATGGGCAGAATGTGGCCAGAGCTTATACGTCTGGGAACAATGAAAGAAAGGGGTATGCTGGGCCACTACCCTACTACAATAAGTGCATGTTGCACCATGAAGGGTTGTGTACTATGATGAATGGAAACAGGTAAGAAGGTTGGGACCAAGACTAGGGATTGGTAGGTGCTGCTATTGGCTCCAAACACCAAGGGCTCCAGTTGGAATCAGCAGGGTATATTTTGTTAATGAGTGTGGCAGACAGGACATTTCAGGAAGCTACTGCCGAAAGCTAACGCCAATGGAGAGAGGAACAAACCCTGATTCTAACATGTCACGGGTACCGTTCCTTCTCAATAACTATATGCTTTATCTATTCATTCGGGTGCCGATAGAAGTTTTGTGTCGACTACCTTTAGTGCTTTGCTTGATGTTGCACCAACACTTTAGACCACTAGTTATATCGTAGAACACTTGCCGATGGAAGAATTATCATAAAACAAATATTATCTTAAGAGGTTGCACGTTAGATTATTAGGTCATCCGTTCGACATAGATCTAATGCCCGTAGAGCTTGGTAGTTTTGACGTCATCATTGGTATGGATTGGTTGGCGAAGTACCACGCGTTGATCGTTTGTGATGAGAAGGTTGTTCGTATTCCTTATGGAAATGAGGTTTGATGAATCTGATGTAGATAATTGCGACAGCGGAAGAATTGAATATCAATCAAGCACGAAGACCCAAAAGTATAAATGAGAAAGGATGTCAAGTTTATCTGGCACAAGTTACGTCCAAGAAAGCTGAGGATAAGTCGGAGGAGAGGCGACTTGAGGACGTACCGATCGTACGAGAATTTCTGGAAGTCTTTCTGGAAGATCTGTCTGGATTACCGCCTGCTCGACAAGTTGAATTTCAAATTGACTTGGTCCTTGGTGTTGCACCTGTAGCACGAGCACCGTATCGATTAGCACCAGCCGAAATGCAAGAGTTATCCACCCAGTTGCAAGAACTTTTTGATAAAGGATTTATAAGACCCAGTTCCTCACCCTGGGGAGCACCGGTTTTGTTTGTCAAGAAGAAAAAAAAGGGGATGGTATCTTTTTGGTGTGATATCGACTATCGTGAAATGAAAAAGCTTACTATGAAGAACCGATACCCACTTCCGAGGATTGACGATTTGTTTGATCAATTGCAAGGGTCAAGAGTCTACTCTAAGATCGACCTGAGATCTGGTTATCATCAACTCAGAGTTCGTGAGGAAGACATTTCAAAGACAGCATTTAAGGACCCGCCTATTGTCACTATGAGTTCCAGTAATGTCGTTTGGTTGCTACGCAACGTGTTGTTTTCATGGACTTGATGAATAGGGTGTGGAAACATATCCGGATAGATTTTGTGATTGTAATTCATCGATGATATTTGATCTATTCAAAGCAGTAAAGAGCATGAAGGACATCTTAATTATCTGAATTTATTGAAGAATGAAGAATTGTACGCCAATTTCTCAAATTGTAAGTTTTTTGGCTGTCGAAGGACAATTTCTTGTCACGTGATTGATAGTGAAAGGCATCACGTTGATCCCCGCGAAGATTTAGCACTCAGGTGATTGGGCGTACGCCCAAGACACCCACCGAGATACGTCAATTTCTAGGTTTGGTGCGTTTACTATCGACGATATTATCGAAGCTTTTCAAAATCGCTAAGACTATGAACAAAATGACTCAGAGAGCGTAAAGTTGTGGAATGAGAGAGTAAAAGGTAGAAGCTGTAATTCCAGTTGTTAAGCAAATTTGTGTATAGCGCCGATTTTGGCTTTACAGAGGGAAGTGAAAAACTTCGTGTTATATTGCTATGCTTCGCATAAATGTTGGGCGCGATTTTAGATGCAGAGAGAGAAGGTCAAAGCTTACGCATCCTCGCAACTCAAGGTTCCACTAGAAGAACAATACCACAAACGACCTTTAGAGCATGGTGAAGTAGTGTTTGCCCTGAAAATGTTGTAGACCTTATCTGTACGGTACCAAGTGCGTTGTGTTCACTAATCATAAGAGTTTGCAACACATTCTCGACCAGAAGGGGTTGAATATGAGGCAAAGACGTTGGTTAGAATTGTTGAGCGACTACGACTGTGAGATTCGATATCACCCAGGAAAGGCGAACATGGTGGCAATCCACTGAGTCAAAAGGAAAGAAGTCAAGCCGTTACGAGTTCAAGCCTTGGTTATGACAATAAGGTTAAACCTTCCTAAGCAGATTTTGAGTGCTCAATCGGAAGCTAGAAAGGAAGAGAACTTCATTAATGAAGATTTGTGTGGCATGATTAACAAGTTAGAACCTCGCGTTGATGGAACGTTATGCGTTGGATTCCGTGTCTTGGTGATTTGAGGGCCTTAATTATGCATGAGTCGCATAAGTTGAAGTATTCCATCCACCCTGGATCGGATAAGATGTATCAGGACTTGAAGAATTATATTGGTTGGCCCTAACATAAAAGCTGAAATTGCCACTTATGACAGCAAGTGTTTAACATGTGCAAAGGTTAAGATAGAATATCAGAACCTGTCTGGTTTGTTGGTTCAACCAGAGATCCTACAATGGAAATGGGAGAACATAATAATGGACTTTATGACTAAACTGCCGAGAACAGCGGCTGGGCAAGACACGATTTGGGTAATCATTGATCGTCTCACTAAATCTGCTCATTTCTTGCCTATGAGAGAAGATGACACGTTAGAAAAAGGGTTTTAGTCGTAGAATAGCAACAAAAAAAAAAACTTTTATCTATAAAAGGTATTGATTTGTACGTTTAACTTTTAAAAAAGATATACAATAGCAACGAACTTTCACAAAAGTGTTTCCGTTTGCACATTTTGAATACGTGACATAACCTGAAAGGCTGACACGTGGTCACCATTATAACGGTAGACACGTCATAAAATGTACAGATTTGGAACATTATCGAAAGTTCGAATGCTATTGTACAACTTTTTGATAGTACACGTACCAAATTGGTACATTTGTAAACAGTTCATTGCAATTCTACACAACACCCTTAAAAAATAGACGAGACAATACTTGAAAGAATATCTCAAAGCATAGGAGTACCGTATTCGATCATATCCAATCAGTACCCAAATGCTTTACTTCCACATTTTTGAATCCTCTACATAACGCATTAGTATCATTGGATATGAGTACAACCTACCATCCAGGAGACCAATGGTCAGAGTTGAAGAACCGATTCAAACGCTTAGAGCGATATGTTACGTTTCTGTTATACTCGACTTTGAAAAGGTGGGATATAACACTTACCGTTGTAGAATTTTCATCTATAACAACAGTTACCAACCAGCATTAGGTTGCTCCGATGAGGTGTTGTATGGGCGCAAGGTCGATCACCCCAAACTGCTGGCGAAGTGTGGACTAGTCAGATACTGGCGCCATATATCCATCCACGGAGACAACCGAGAGAATAGTTCAAATCAAGAAGCCATATCCAAGCCGCCCGAGATCGTCAAAAGAGCTATCCGATGTAAAACGAAAACCTCTTGAGTTTCAAGATAGGAGATAAGGTCATGTTAAAGTATCTCCTTGAAAGGAAGTAATACGTTTTCGGCAAACGTGGAAATCTGAACCTCTTGTATATTGGAACCTTTTAAGATCATTTGCCAAAGTAGGAACCGCTGCATATCGTCTAGAACTTCCAGAGAAGTTGAGTAGAGTTCATAGTACGTTTCACGTCTCGAAATTGAAGAAATACATGGCCGATGAACCGCTTGCTATACCGTTGGATGAGATCCAAGTTGACGACAAATTGAATTTCATCAAAGAACCTGTCGAGATTATGGACCGTGAGGTCAAGCGTCTGAAGCAGAGTCGTATTCCGATTGTCAAAGTGCGCCGGAACTCCCAAGAGGAGTCCTTGAGTTCAGCTGGATCGTGAATACACAAATGTCAAAAGAAATACCCGCATCTTTTCACCACTTGGAGCACCGCCGCAAGAGATGCTCCTAAGCTTTGAGGACAAAGCTTCTTTAACGGGGAAAGAATGTGACAATCCAATAATTTCCGTTCAGGAAATTAGCCGTTTCCGTGTAGAAATTTGAATTTTTAAATGTTTCGTTTAGCTTTACCGTTTAACCGGGAAGTTATTTCGTTATTATCTGAGAATCATCACCGGGAGCGAACCGGGACACCAAACGTTGTAGTATTTTGGCAATAGCCACGTTTTTATGTTTTAAGACAATATTTAAAATTTCGTAATTTTCCGTGTTACCGTTACTCGTTTCGTTAGTTACGTGATACATGTTTAAAACTATAACTATGAGAACATACTTGGAACCTTGGAAATGAATTCATGAATGAGCACTAACTCTCCTAGAATGTGGGAAACCATTTTGGTCCCCCCCTCCTTTGTGTATAACCGGTCAAGCAAGCACCAACACCCCTAGGATGCCAAAATTTGAAATGTAAATCATGGGACAAGTTTCCCTAACTTTTGCTAGCATGAAGTCCTTTCCTAAACCCTCATTTGTGGATCATTTTGGTCCCCCTCCCCCTTCTTGTCTTATTTTCGGCACACACACACACATTGAGTGTGTGAAGTAAACCTTGGTATTATATACATGTATTAATCTCATTTCTCATTTCATTCACACACATACACTTTACATTTGCTCTTTCTTTCTCTCTTGCTCATCCAAAACCCACGAACCATATGCATACACATACAAATCCACACATTTTTCATCTTTGATCAAAAACATTCGAAGACATATTGTTCGAGTTGATTGTTATTTCATCCGGGTATTTTGTAAAACAACGTTTGGGTTGTTCTTAGTTTCTATTCATCTTTCGTCGTGTTTCTTTGTAAGTCATCTTTACTTTTTCATAAATAATTGTAGCTTTGCATTTGTATATGATATTCCCGAACAGCAGTTCAAAGCAGATCGTTGTGACAACCATTACTATTTTCTATAAAAACTACAAGATCTCCAAAGTTAATCTTTTGTGTTATAATGGAAGACACTTAAAAGTAATTGTACTTTTGCGTTTAAAAGTTCGTTGTGACTATTTTGATATATATATTATTAGTATTACGGCTACGTTACTTATTTAAGATTTATCATATATTAAGTTTAAGTATTATTGGCGAAGAGATTAAGTTAGATGTTGGATTTGTTGGAAGCGTAAATTGAATGTCGAAAAGGTTTAGGTTTAAGAACGGATTTGTTGCGATATTTGAGGTGTTGTCGAAAATAGATCAGATATGCTTTCGAGTCAATAAAAGATGTACTTTGTAAAACGGATATTTTCACGAGTCGAGGTGATTTTAAAAAAAAAAAAAATTTTTGGAAAAAAGGTTGCCAACCCCGATTATTTTCTTCAGAAAGGTCATGCCGAAATTTCGTAAACTTTATAAAAACGTCGAAAATATACTTTTATTATCAAACTCATGATAAAATGTAGAAAAACGTAATTGTCGGTTTAGGTACAACATATTTTGGGCCCTTGAGTTCAACGTTTGATGTGTCGGGACACTAAAAGATGAAATACACTAAAAGACAAAACACACTAAAAGACGAAAGACATTAAAAGACGAAAGACACTAAAAGACGAAATGCACTAAAAGGAATAAATACACAAAAGACAAATATTTTTGAAGTATGTTTTTCAAAGCGTCAGGACTTGTCAAAACGTTATAACTAACGAAAGTACGTTGAAAAGGGATACGCCGTGGCAACCATGCTCGAAATGAATCAGTTCTTGTGTTAAGCGTTATCGTTGTACATCATTCTTAAACACGCCTATATGATAGGTTTTCTGCTAGAACCTGAATTCATTTTATCACTTGATGGATTCCTTTTACGATCCACTACACGTAACTAAGTGAGTCAAGCCCACTCTTTTACTCGTTTAGACTAAATGTCTTTTATAAACTTTGGGTGAGAAACATTGCTTGTTTTAAACACCGGACACAAGTACTTTACATTAATTTGTCCTATTTTACGTGTTGCCTAAGTAGCTTTTAGACCAAAAAATAGGGCTTTTATTTTTAATAATTTTCGGCAACTTTTCTTTATTTAGTGAAATTTTAGTTTACATTTTAGGGATTTAAAAATTTGTTTATTTGCTTAATTATCATTATTTGTTGCTTCTTAATTAGTAGAAATAGCTTATCCAAAATATCTTTGTTCCATTCAAATCAGGATCCGAACTAAAACGTGGTTTCAATCTCACTAGTCATTGGGGAAACGACCCGGGTGATCATACTTACCCGGTTTGATATACGTATTATATATTATATTATATATATTTTTGAGAGTGAATTTTATCAAGGGTAACTTGGTAATCTTCCTAATTACTCTTAGGGTTATATTATTTTGTGATATATTTTACGTGTACAAAACTGCGAACCATTGACGTTTTAAGCATTTTTTTTCTCAGGTGCTTAGCATGGATGCTGTTGATTGACTTATGTGAAGTCTAATTGCCTGTACCAGTTTTCCAGAGATTTGTCTATGTCTTTAAATACCGTTGTTGAACTTATTTAAGCTTCCGCATTTGTCATTTAAAACCCTTAAATTTGGTTGATGTAAAACTTATTATTATTTTCAATCTATGCAACGGTGTTTATTTTTAAAACGTACCCTTAGAGGTCATTCTTTATGCTTTGTACTCTAGATGCTCAATAAAGTCACGTCTTTGGACACGTATTCCGTCTAGGCCCCATCTGGGGGTGTGACAGTTTTGGTCATAATTGTGTCAACTGCATCGGATACATAAAAATGCATAAGAACAATTTTTAGCTTCATTTTCAGTAGGTTAAAATAGCATTTAGCTTTTGATTTTCAGATTATAAATAACTTTTAGGTCATATTTCACAAGTTTACAATTAGTTTTAAAATTCTAGCTTATTTTGTCATCTAAATTTAAGCTGCAAAATTGCTTTTTGTCTTTTCATTTTCAAAGTAAAACTTAGCATGATTTAAGCCTTAGGTCTGTTTTCAAAGTGCTTTTTCATTAAGCTATTTTATTTCAAAATCATTTTTAAAAGTAGATTAGAGTAGCTATTTAGTTGTAGTATAAGCTTTAATAAGCTATTTCCCTACAAGGATCTAAGAGCTTACCTAAAAATAAGCTCAAAAGTCCCTACAAGGACTGTTTGTCTCTAAATCCATTTACATGCTTATTAGGATTTTATAGCTTTTTGCTTTTAAGTTTTAGCTTAATTTGTTCTTAAAATAGCTTATTAGGTTAGAAGTAGCCAGTTTATAGCTTATTGAGTCTTAGTTAGCTTATTCTAGCTTTTTCAGTTAAAAACAAAAATTACCAAGAGAAGCCTATAGCTTTTTCTTAGTAATTTTTAGTTGCTTAGTTAGATTTCAAAATGTGTTTAGCTTATTATTTTAAGTAGGTCTTTAGTTGAACTTTAAGATAGTGTTAAGCTCTTAGTTGTAAGAATCCATTTTAGTGCTTAAAACTAAGCTAAAAACAGTCCCTAAGGACTGTTTGGTTATTGGTTTTAAAACTAGAGTTTATTTAATTTTCTAGCTTATTACTTGCTTATTACTAGTTCTATTTAGCTCATTAGCTTAGGTTTAGCATATAATAGCTTATTTAGTCTTAAATTTTAACTTATTAAATCTTCTAGCTTATTTAGTTTAAGAAAAAGCCAAAAAAATTAGCTAAGTAGTTTCTGTCAAGTTAAAAGCTATTTAACAGCTTATTTAGGGCTTTTCACAAAAAGGTTCTTTTATTAAAAATGCTTATTTTCAGCTGTTCTAAAACTTTGCTTTTATAAGTTTTTTAAAATAAAAAAAGGGGAAAGTGGAAATCGGGGGTGAGCAAGACTCGAACCCCCGACCTCAACACTTACAACCCTTTTATAACACACACACCACACTCACTACCACTGCGCCCTGGGGTCTTTTTCGTTAGACTCTTGCACAAATTAATTCTTATACTCATTTTAGCCTATTAAGCCTTATAAGTTGTTATAGCTTATTTCGCAGCTTATTCATTAAGCTGTGATATCAAGCTTATTTTTCCTAGGTTCTAATTAGTATAAGCTATTTTTTGTATTTTTTCTAGAATTTTTATAGATAGTTTAGTATTTTTAAACATTTATTTTCATTAAAAACTTTAAAAAATCATAAAAAATAGAAAAATAATCAAAAAAATATAAATCTTTTTTAGAAAATTTTCTTTTATCATAAAGTTTATAGGAAAATTAGTTTTGCTTTCGTAGGGTCTAATTTACAAAATTTTGATTTTTAAAGAACGGGATTTGTTCCCGTTCTCGTTTTTCGTGATTTAAAGCTCATTAAAACTCTGTTTTTGTTCTAGTTTTCTTTAAACTTACTTTTTAGTCAATTAGAGTCCATTTAAAAAGAAAAAAATCATTTTAGATTTAATTTTAGAAATTTAGGGTTTTTAAATGCCGTTTATGGTTCCCGTTTTGTGTTTTTAGTTAAAGTTTGGTTTCCCGTTATTTGTCTTCATGCTTAATTGTTATCATTTGCTTATTTTAATTTGTAGAAGTAGATAATCAAATCAATCTTTGTTTCCAATTCAAATCATTGTCCGAACAACAAACGTGGTTTCAATTTCACAAATCGTTGGGGAATAACGACCCGGGAATCATACTTCCCGGTTAATATACGTATTATATTATATATACTTGTGAAGATTTTCCTTTTTACCTTTGTTCTCAAGGGTAATTTGGTAATTTTCCATCATATTATATATTTTATATTTACGTGTGTTGGATTCTACGAATCAGTGACACTTGAGACCGCGCAAAGAAGTTTTTTCTAGTGTGAGGAGATATATACCTAGACGTGTAAGACACATATATGTAATCATGTAGGCTTTATTAAGCATGCATCAACACAATAATCAAAGAGATTAATGTGTAAGACTATATGGCATCTAAAAGTTTATCATGATAGGCATACTAATCAGTTATGCGTCAAACCGACTTAGTGAAGGTGAACAATTAACATGTAAGTCGTGTAAATAGATACGTAAGAAACATGATTACTTTTAATGCAAAAATCATGTAAAACATTTTAACATTTTAGCATTTAAGAGCATGTATTATTTAGATAAACTAAGAAATATTATATAGGAATTTCTAGACAAGGACAAAACCTTTATAACAAACATGCATTCAATAAGTAAGCAAATAATCGTTGAGCATCAAGATAATCATAAAGGCATATAATCGCATTACATGGGAGCAAGTTATCATCTTGAAACTTCAAAGCACATATTTGAGGTGCAAGTATTCTAGATTGACTAAGGAGAATCCTAATTTTTACTTGTTTAATATGTACTCCTAATGATATACAAAGTCCATCAATGTAGATTAACATTAGGCATACTTAGAGTCATTTAATCAGATTAGAGAATGAATATGAGACTATCACTAGTGGTGCTTAATTTAGGCTAAACACGAGCATTTTTACGGGTTATACCACGAACCCAACTTCACTCTTGGAAGCAATTCAACCGTTAAGTCAAATTGAATTTCTAGTGCAATAGATTCTCCAGTAGTCATTCTCATGTTATACAAAATAGAATTCCTACATTTTCCTAATGAAGTGCAGCAAAGATGAAATTTGTATTGTCTTTTAATATTGGGCCTAATATGACTCAATTAACATGCTTTAATTTTGGTTTACATATCCTAATCAAGATGTGTGGAATTCTTAGGTTGAATGAGAGAGCAAGAAAGTTGTTGTAAGTTTAAAAAGAACGAATCATCTAGGACCTAGGAGTATGCTTAAGAGTGACAATGCGTAATGTACTATATTGAGAGCGTTCAAAGAATGCACATTTACATGTCTTTTATGAAAGAAATCTAATTAAGAGTACTTACCTCAAAAGATCTTGTGAATGTTTCTTTGTAGAAATAATGATGATTTACTAAAGGTTAGTTACATGTATGTTGGACTTTTACACAAGATATTAAAAGAAAAAATGTTTGAATCTGATGCCCGTCGGGCGGATCTACCTAAACAAAAGATGGATCCAAGACGTAGGATCCGTCGATCCGAGGAAGTGCCAAATTTGGGCAAGGATAATTTTCCCATTATTTAGGAGATGGTGTTGACTTTAGGTTATTAGGATAAACTTATATATGTTATAAGGGTTCTCGGTTTGAATTTTCAAAAACGACATCCAAGTCTTACTTATCAAGGTAGAGTACTTATGAGTATCCCGATTGAAATGTATAAGTTGTCGATCCTACTTACAGTGTGTTGAGTTTAGCATGCATAATTTGACCATAGCTAATAACATAAATATTTGAACACTTAGACTCAATGAAACATCTCCATTACGAGTGTGAATTGCAATTCGATGAATATTCTTATCGTCTTGCAATCGATTTCATGTAATAACCGAGGATGGTTAAACATGTAGACTCGGAAAAATACCTATGGTTAATTGATTGATGTTATCGTGACCTAGATAAAATCTAATCTCGAATTCATGTTCATATTAGAATTTTGTAATTAGATTGACTAGTGAGATTAATTATAGTTTGAATAATAATCATCTTCATATTCGAAATCCACTTACGATCACTTATTCAAAGAAAGCAAAATAATGATTTATGAAATATGTTCCATCCTTCCTAGTCCTAATCTTAGATGGTTAAAGGGTTTGCATTTTAGTAGTGATTGGTGAAAAAGAAATATTATGCTTATTTGGTAAACTAAGAAAAGGTTTTGACGAGAAGTGAATTTGAGTTTTGAGTTGTTCTTTTGAATTATATGAGCAAAGATACATAAGTTGTGCATTTGCTCATGTTTGGCTTTTTGGAAATGACGACTTTACCAAGTGCATTGCAAGGTAAATTACTTGAATATTTCGAACAAAACATTCAAGTCGTCAATCCTGCTTCATTGTGTATTTTATGCATATATTAGTCAAATATTTGGAACATAACTATTGGACAAGTGGACTCAATATGACATCATTTACACAAGTATGAGTTATGATCCGGTGCATATTCTTTTCTTCTTTGAAGAGGATGTCATTATTTTCATATCAATCGAGTGTGATTGAGTATGTAGATTTAAGATAATATATTTTGTTGTATTTTGATATAATCTTGAAGCTAGACAAATAAGAATCAGATTTCATGTTCATACTCGAAAACTTGTCAATTAGATTCGATAATGATATCAATCATAGTTTGAATAATGAATCGATATATGCTCGAAATCTTTCTTTACCCTCACGAACAGTCATTTAAAAAGAAAATAAATAAAATTTTTTATAGTGTGTTCCATTAGACCTAAGACTAGTCGTGAGTGTGAGGTTAATGAATAATGACAAGTTAACTTATTGCTTCAAGATTTTCATATATTTTGTTTGTGCGAAAAACTATTTATTATTACGTATAACGTGCATAGTTTTCGACAATTCATAAGTATTATTATACAACACACAACTTTTGTAACATACTTTATGTTATAAGAAAAATATTATGTGTGTATGTTGGATCAATGCAAACACATGCAAAGTTCAAAAGTACATTTTCGTTTACTTAAATACTAATGTATTAAAATGATATACTATCTTGTTTAGATAACCCATGTTCAAGCAAGATAGTATTATGACATGATTTAAATACCTTGTTGAAACTTTGATTAAATAAGAGTGTTGAATATTTTATGGTGACACATTTAACCATTTGAACTAATAGCACGATAATCGTGCAAGACAATATTTTTCAATAGATTTGACAAACTTACTTAGCTCTCTATCCTAAGTGAGTTATTTTGCTTGATAAGAATTACAAAATGTTGATATAACATTTGTAAGCAAAGTGGTCTATGCTTATATGCAAAGCAAAAAGCAATTTTAAAACCTAGTGCAAGAGATATACCATAAGAACTTAGGCATAAACATGATTCAATAGAAAAGAAGCTCAATCTATAAATGCAATTAGCACATATAGGATTGACTAACAATATTAAGATACAAACAAATAATCATTTAGCACAACACACAAAAATACTTGACGT
>BQNB010061865.1:2791-36308 GCA_026074375.1 Tanacetum coccineum
GAGGTGTTACTAGTCACAAAAATTATCATCTGATCACGAAAATAGAACAACGACTTTGACGCAAAAGATTTAAATGCCTAATAAACATTGACAATTAAAAGAAATAAAGTTGACGAAATAATTGAAAATAGAAAGATTAAAATAAATGACAAAAATCTATTCATTCATATGGAGCACCTAAAACTCGAAAGAACCAAATTTATCAAAACTAAATATGTGGTTTGCTAATACAAAATGATCAAAAGAAAAACTATTTATGCGAGACTAAATTATAGTAATACACATTATAGAAGTAAAACGCCGCCGTTTTTGCGGCTTGAAACAGTGAAATGAACAGTACCCGGGCCACTGGGCTCGGGTACTGTTCATCGGCCCAAAAAACAAAAAAAAAACAAAAAAAAACTTTATAATCCCGCTCCCCTTCTTTGGCCAAAAATAAGAAAAAAAAATTACAGGACGTACTCTCATTTTTAACTATTTACGACTTTCTATCGGCCTGGGCCAAAAAAAAAAAAAACCGCGCGATTGTCATTTAATATAAGAACAAAAACAAACTATTAAACATGAGACCGAAAAAATAAACCCGAAAAAAAAAATTAATGCCTCACAACAACGCGCGAAAAATTAACGCCCGCAGCAACGCGCGGGTAATCTTGCTTGTTAGGACAAAAGTAAATAAGTAATCTCTCATCAGAAGACAAACAAATCCTCTAAAACCGAGCATCTCACACTAACCTATATCCGTATGTTCGAAAAAAGGACAAGTGGGTTTCTTTTGTGCATTAAACTAACCTAAATTAGTATGTTCAAGAAAGGACTCTCATCTTGACCACAACTGAGCCTAACAAGGTTCACTGGAGTATATGACACGTGATAAAATGAGCATCAAAGAAGGCTGAACATGAGCACGATTAAATATATCAACATGATTGCCAAGCAAGAGGAGACTTGATAAGCTTAAACTTAAAAACAAAGATAAGATGCAGCACTACGCAATCTTAGCAACAGTAGTTAATAAGCTTGTGAACAAGCCTGTTTGGAACCTCCTAAATCAAAGTCACTTGGGAGCAACTAATTTGTACGCATTTGGAATGCAGTAATCATTTCTAGACTTAACATGAATTCAAAGATTTACCGATGTACTAACCTCACCCACCTTTAGTTCCTACTTCCTACTAATCTCCATTCAGTTGAATCATTGTCAGACCAATCTTCACTTTCAGATGAATCATAGTCAGGCCAATCAGGATGCTCTACGTTTGACGGAAAAGTGAAACCTTTAGCTTCCAAACGAGATAAAACCTACGCGCATGAAAATAGCAATGCAAAGAGAAATAATCAGAAGACTGACACGCCTGTATAAATTAGTAATGATCAGGGCAGACTGAAAATAGAATGTGCAAATGTGCAATCACACCCCTTATAGGAAAAAAGGACACCTGAGAAAAGAAAAAAGACAATTAAACTCCACTATAAGTTCTAAGCAGCCAATTAAGGAAAAATCTAAAACAACGAGCGATAACATGAAAGGACACATTTGTGTTTGTGACGATGAATTTGTTTACGGGGTTCATATCTAGTTTCTTTTGCAATGTACATGTATGGTTTGAGATGTTCACAATTGTCAAGAGTACGTTGGCGTGTTGCAAATTCAAAGTGAAGATTGGTTGTACATATAAAACTAACAATTGTGTCTTGAATCGCAAAACTTCGCTTTACGTTATGGTCAAAGTAAACACATGACAATTTATTATTAAAAGTAAATTATCAGCCAATATCTTGTTGAAGCAACTAATAATCATTTGTAAAATGTACATCCAAACACCCCCTGATTTCAAACTTGTTAATCCCATCAAGTACAATTGAAACAAGTATATTAAAGAATCATCCGTAAAGTACTACTAAAGCAACAAATACATAAATAGACGAAATCAAACAAATTTTACCTTTAAGCATGATTCCCCAATTTTTAACTCCTTGACATGGTGAAGGCTTAGTATTAATCCTTTAAGCGTCTCTTCGTGTTGGCTCATAATCTGCGATTGTACATGTGCTGGCTCATAATGCCCATACTTTTGGTAATCTAAGTGAGCTTTGACTAAACAAGACACATCGACCAACAAAAGCTTCGACAACCACAAACCATTTGCGATTGTTAGTGACACAATATAGGGAGCATTGATTTCGATAACATCGTCGATTCCATATATCCGTCCCTTTTCATATTCATTATCCATGTATCCCGAAAACACAAAATTCTGAACACTCTTAGAAGTAATATCAACACGCCTAAAACCATAACAATACTTTAACTCCAATGTTTCCAAAAGAGGACACCCGGATAATATATTTTGAATCAAATCTTCACTCAAGTCCGCTTCGGAAATAGACAAACTCGCAAGTTTACTCCAACTAATCGCAGCAGTTGGATTAATCACACAGCATCTCAATTTCAATTTCAAATGAGTAAAACACGAGTTGATAAACATATACTGATCCAACACAAACTTGGGTAAAGATAAGTCAAGGTGTTGAACGTTACAACTAATAGCATAACGAATCCAGTTAACTTGTGGTTCAAACTGAATAACATAAGAGGTATGGATTTGAAATTTGTGGAGGTTTGATTGGCAGCGTTGGGTTAGGGTTTTGTCGACAAACGAAACAAAGTTTTTGTTAAGCTGATAGTAATTAGTATCGATAAAAATGAGATTAGAAACATAAAGCCAAAGATGTTGCCATCGTTTGGAGAGCGTACCTGTTCTAATTGCCTCTTTTGTCTCAGGTAAACGAGATATGATATCAATAAGTAAGCAATCTGGTAACAAACTTATATAATCTTCTTGTTTGTCGGTAAATCTGATGGTTTTACTTCTAGATTGATGATGTTTCACCATGGACACAACAATTACTGCTACCTTCTTTTTTCTCAAAAAGAGGAAAAGAAGAAAAAGAGACAACTGCAGAATGAACATTTATTGTTTTACACTTTTACTGGTCTTCAAAGTTTACGATTGTTTATCTTAAGCACCCTCTAAGTTACACTCCCAGTTTTATAAACTTTTTCAAAAATATAAACTTTTTGTATCTAGTTAGGTAAATATTTGTAGAGGATGAGTTTTGTTGGGTCGACTCCGGTTCCGTTGAGAAGATTTTTATTTTGAGAAGATTGAGAAATCTACGTTTGAGCAAATTGATTCATATTTTTTTATTTGATTCAGAAGTAAACATCATTTAATAGTGAATCAAAGCTATAAATCACAAATTTGATTCACAAATCATTGCTAAAATCGAGTTATGGTAATGATTCCTTAAATTTGTATAGAAGATTCAGTATTTTACTTATATTGCAAAAACGAGATTATTTTTTAACATTGATTCGAATTTTTTTACACATTTTGAATTATAATCACATTAAAATGAGTTTTACGCTTGAAAAACTTGAATCAAAGTTAAAAATCTATCATTTTTGAAAACCTTCTCAATCTTCTCAAAATAAAAACCTTCTCAATCGATCCGGATTCGGTTGGGTCAATCTTAATCTATATCTAAATCTATATTATTTGTAATGAAAAAATCTACAAAAGTGAAAAGATTAAGTAATCTATTTATGAAAACTATAATCAATGTTTTGAAAATCAGGTATTTAATCGACCCGATCGAGTCACTAAGTCACCGGCTAACTGGGTTAATTGGTTCGACCAACGGGTCAACCCGGGTTTCAAAAATATAAAAACCGATTTGATTTGACCCGTTTTCAAAACTGTGGAAAACTAGAAGGGAGGGGGGGTTGAATAGTTTTCTTGATTAATTGTTATGTTTTCAAAATTTTACTTGAAACTTTGTGTGAATATGATTGATGTTGAATTGGTTGTGAAATTAAAGTAAGTTAAAAGAAAGAGTTAGAGAGATATAACCGGGACACAAGTATTTAAAGAGGTTCAAGCTATAAGGAACTTCCTTGCCCTACTCCATCTCCCCAAGCACCCTACTCGAGAGTTGTTACAAACACTAGTCACCCAATCTCGTTTGACCTAGCAGAGAAGCTCGCAACGATAGATACACCTCTTTGATATACAAGGCCTAAATAACGGATTCTTCACACGGTAGAATCGAACCAACACAACTACACTTGATATACAAATGATGAATGGACTAACAACTACAAAATAATGGTCAAGGATCAGAATGATATCTTGAAAAAAGAGGTTAAGGAGATCGAACTGCACAGGATACTTGGTTACATTGATCGTCTCGTATGAATGCTCGATATATTTCTTTTTTGAGTAAATTTACCTACAAAAGCTAAGAAGAAATATGAAAGAAGTAGAGAGAAAGATCAGTAGATAAGAGAGTATTTCTTGGTGAGAAGGTGTGAGAAAACATGAGAAATGGCTTGGTATTTATAGCCAAAAATGTATGTAGACTGGTTTCGCCGGTGCCATTGGCGAATGGAACCGGCAGTCAAAACCAATGGAACCGGCCAATAGTAACCAAATCCGAATTTTGATTCTTAAGTTCTTGAAAAATCTTGTGTAATCTTGTGAGATTACCCTTGGATTTGCTGCATTTGATTAGGTCATGGAATGATGTATTTGAGGGGAATTTAGAAAATATTTTTGTGTGTAGTTTGGTTAACATGAAATTAATGTATACACATTTTATGTCACTTTTTGATTTTGTGAAAACTTTTAATTTTAGAGAAAGGTTTTAGCATAATGTTACTTCAAGTTTTGTCATCAATAAAACAACGAAGATCGCGAAATAGAAATAAACGTTTTTACCGGTTTATTTGTATTAACAATCTCCCCCTTTTTGTTGATGACAAAACCAAAAGTTTAAAGTTGATTAAAAGCTGGTTATTACTGAATTTTAGTTAATTTTAATCAATTGGTCTCTTCTCCCCCTTTTTGTCAAAACAAAAGATGAAATAGTTAGTCCCAATATTTTATCGAAGAACCGCTGACTAAAAGTCAAGTTAAACGAATTTTAAACAGATATATGATCATTTGACATCAATAATGAACATTTATTTAGATAATGATAACATTAAGAGACATTACATTTTAAAAACAACAAAGAGCAAGAGATTCTTACGAATCAACTATTTTATTTAGCATTCCTTGGACTAATGTTCTAGTAATGTGCGCAGAGCACCTTTAGGCTGGGTCGAGAATGTGGTTGGGATATGAATTTCTCTTCTCATTGGAGTTGTCGGATGATGGCTTGAGTTCGTTGGCAATGTTCACAAAACATTTCATGAGTAAGCATGGGAAAAGGATTGTTAGGTCCTAATGGCGGAAGTGGTGGTAAGTTTGAAGGTGGATTTGGTGAACATTGCGTAAAAATGGTGGATTGGTGGTTCCATGTCCAGAGTGTAGAGAGGAAAAGATGAATCAATAGGTGGGAGGGGAGGTGGTCTTTAGCTAGACGCTCAATGGTGTAAAATGATGGTTCGAGGGAGGGTGGGTGGATTCAGTTAATTGTTGGGGAGATCCTCGAGAGAGTCGAGAAAAGCTTGAGGAGAGGTAGGTGGAGTAGAGAATAATAGTTCGATTGGGTCAAGATTGATAGCTAGAGGGGATGTGAGTTTGGAAGGTTGAGTTGGTGCTGCTAGTAGAGGTGGGCAAAAGTTAATGGGTGGAGGTGTTGATAGGAGTGAGTTAAGAGATTATCATTGTTGCTAGATGGGATAGATGTGGTAATACAAAGTTTGGGAAGTTTGAAGTAGTTGTTGGAGGTCCAATACATAGTTCGATGGGAGGTGAGAGAGGTGGTAGGGAGGGAAGATGTCTTGGATTTTTTTTGATGGCAACAGGTTAACACTTATTCGGCAAGTCGTCGGTCTTTTTGTTTAGATTAGTTTTGTTTTCTTTAGGCATTGTTGGAGAAGGGTGATGGTGAAGAGAAAGGCAAGAATTGAGTCCTATTTATAGAAGAAAGTTTGAGGTGATTTTAATGCATTACTTGTTGGTTATAGTCATAAAAACAATGATTCAGAGGTGCCTTAGTGTCAAACTTCTACTATTAGGAGCTGATTGATGTGACAAGGAGGGAAAATTTGAAATGGATTTGTGAAATTCGTATTTTTTTTTAAAATTATACTGATCAGGCGGTTATGTTCGCTGCCTTTTCAACGATGGCACCGGCTTTGAATTTCAGAATAGACCGCCGACCTGAAAGAATTTTGAAGAATAAATTTTCATGATATGTTGGAGGTGCGGTTTTTCTTGACTCAGAAGTGAAAAATTAGTTTTATAAGAAAAACCCTAAGCCTCCTTTTAATATAGCTATAATTGAACATGTTTGAAATGACATATTGACCATGTGTTTCATTGAATACGTTCAAGTAGCATAAAAAAATTTCATTTGTATTAATCAATAGAAAATGTTTTGACTAAAAAAACTGTTGTTGTTAAGCGTTTGGTTCCATAAGGCCAAGTCCTAGTCTGAGAAGATTGAAGGGTTCTCTTTTAAGAGGTTTGGTTAAGATGTCGGCAATGTTATCTTCGAAGGAGACTTTCTCTATAGTGATATTTCCTTTTTGGACATTGTCACGAAGTAAGTAGTGACGATTTTCTATATGTTTGGTGCGAGAGTGAAGAACAGGATTTTTACTTAGGTCAATTGCTCCTTTGTTGTCGCAAAGAACGGGTATGTCATCTAATTTTATATCATAATCTACTAGAGCTTGTTTCATCCATGAGGCTTGTTGGCAAGCTTTTCCGGCGGAGACATATTATGCTTTGGTGGTCAAGATGGCTAAGGCTATTTGTTACTTGGAGAACCATGAGGTGAGACAACAACCCATGAATGTACATACACCACTAGTGCTTTTGCGATCGACGTAGTCTCTCGCATGGTCAGAATCGGTGTAGACGATGGTTTTTAAGCCGGTTCCTTTAGGATACCACAAGCCTAGATGGGATGTACCTTTGATGTATCAAAAGATTCTTTTCACGGCTTTAAGGTGGGAATTTTTTGGTGCTTCTTGAAAATGGGCGCAAAGACAAATGCTAAACATGATGTCCGAGCGACTGGCCATTAGGTAGTGTAAATTGCCAATCATGCCACGATATTTAGTGTCGTTAATGGATTCACCATTTTTTGTCGTGTGTGAGTTTGGTTTCGGATGACATGGGAGTTTTGATTGGTTTGGAGTTTTCAAGGCCGAATTTTTTAAGCATTTCTTTGACATATTTAGATTGATTAAAAGAAGATTCCATCTTTGAGTTGTTTGATTTGTAGACCAAGAAAGAAATTCAATTCACCCATCATGCTCATCTCAAAATCATCATGCATGATTTTTGAAAAATCATCGCAGAGCTCTTGACAAGTTGATCCGAAGATGATGTCGTCCACATATATTTGGACAATGATGATATGTGAGTTTCTCTTCTTAGTAAATAAATTGTTATCTACTAATCCCATGGTATACAAGTGATCTAAGAGAAAGGCTTTAAGTCTGTCATACCAAGCTTTGGGTGCTTGTTTGAGACCATAAAGAGCCTTTTTTTAGTTTGAAAACGTGGTTGGTTTTTTCAAAATCTACGAATCCATAGGGTTGAGCAACATAGACTTCTTCGTTTATAAAACCATTTAAAAAGCACTTTTGACATCCATTTGAAAGAGTTTGAAGTCACGAGCACAAGCATACGCAAGAAGAATTCTTATAGATTCTAATCTTGCCACGGGGGCATAGGTTTCATTAAAATCTATTCCTTCCTGTTGATTATATCCTTGTGCTACAAGTCTCGATTTGTTTCTAGATACAATACCATTTTCATCAAGTTTGTTTTTAAAGACCCATTTTGTACCTATGATGGTTTGGTTTTTAGGAGGGGGAATGAGGCTCCAAACATCATTTGTTTTAAATTAATTTAGTTCTTCTTGCATAGCCATAGTCCAACTTTCGTCTTGTATGGCTTCCTTGATATTTTTAGATTCTATGAAAGATACAAAACAGAAGAAGTTGCTTTGATTTTGGACATGAGATCTTAAGGTTCTTTCAATAAGATTTCCTATGACGGTTCCTATGGGATGATCTTTAGATCTTTTGATGTTTGTGATTTCTTTGTTTAATGGTTCATTTTCCTTGATTTCTAAGTCTTTGTCTTGGTTTTCTATGATGTTATTTTCAAGAATATCATCATCTACTAATGGTGATGATTTAGGAGGAGGAGTTTCATCAAACTTAACATTGAGAGATTCTTCTACTTTCATGGTTTCTTTATTTAGAACTATATAAGCTTTTCTATTGGGAGAATATCCCAGAATTACACCTTCGGTTGATTTGGGATCAAATTTTGTTAGATAATCTTTGGTGTTAAGAATAAAGCTTTTACTACCGAATACTTTAAAATGTTCTAGTGATGGCTTTTTACCTTTGAAAAGCTCATAAGGAGTTTTTCCTAGGAAAGGTCTAATAAGAATTCTATTTAGAATGTAGGTAGAGGTGTCGACGGCATTACACCAAAATTTTTGAGGAATTAATTGTTCATTTAGCATTGTTCTAGCCATTTCTTGTAAGGCTCTATTCTTACGTTCTACTACCCCATTTGATTGTGGAGTATGAGGAGCCAAAAAGTTATGAGTAATGCCGTTAGCATCACAAAAAACTCCAAATTATACTTCATTATCAAATTCCCGATCATGATCTGTGCGAATTGAAATAATAGGGCAACCAGTTTGAATTTGGATCTTTTTGCTTAGAATTTCAAAGTGGTCAAAAGCTTCATTTTTATGTTTTAGAAATCTTGTCCATGTATACCTTGAATAGTCATCGACAATGACCAAAGTATAGAAGTTTCCTCCATAACTTTGAATGGCCGACGGACCAAACAAGTCCATATGTAAAAGTTCTAGACACTTAGTGGTTGAAACCATGTTTTTAGCCTTATGGCTTTTATGTACTTGTTTTTCGATGTTGCAAGCGTCACAAAAATGCTTTTCAAATTTTAGTTTTGGTAAGTTTCTAACTAGCTCTTTAGATGATAGAGATTGTATAAGTTGCATATTGGCGTGACCCAATCTTCGATGCCATAAGGTCGAAGTATCATCTATTGAGGTTAAGCAAAGGTTGTCTTTTGGTGAGTTCCCTATTTTTATTATGTAAAGGCCATTTTTCCTAATTCCTTTTCCTATGGTTATGCCGTCTTTGAGTATTTTGCTACCGGTTTAGCTAAATAATACATTGCACTTTTTATCGCATATTTGACCAATACTAAGAAGATTAAAGCTAACGTTTTCTACGTGACTAACATCATGGATAGAGAGGGAGCTATAAGTAATCGTACCTTTACTGATGATCTTGCTTTTAGTATTACCACCAAACAACACATTACCTCCGTCAATTGCTTACCCATCATGTGTCTCGAACAACCACTATCTTTGATCCATTCGTTCGATTCAAGTTTGACCTTTTGTCATACCTATATTTATAGGTAAACTCAAGCATTCGGTCCTCAATATCTCATGGGTCCATTAATGTTATGCATACCGTTTGGTTGACCCATATAAGGGAATGGAGGATAAGGACTCCATTGGTCGTACATAGGTGGTTGAAATAATTGCTCTTGTTGAGTTTCATAATTCCAACCGACTTGGTGATAGTCACTCTTAGGGTACAAAGTACTAGGTCTCCTATGGGTCGTTTTATGAGGCGTTTGGATTCTACTCTTTCTATGGCCTTGACCAAGTTTTAAGACTGGTGGTTTTTTGCTATTCTTAGGTGTGCCTAAAATAGACTTTTTGGTTATTAAAACGGAGTCATTTTTCTTTATGATGTTAGATTCAAGCATTTTCCCATTTTCTGCACTTTCAACAGATGCCCGGTGTTGTTCGTCTGAAATAGCTGGTTCTGTTATCAATGGAACCGGCAATGCCGGTTCTACAGAATGCATTTTTTGAATTTGGGAGACCAAGTTTTTGATTTTAGGGTTGCTAGAGGAAGCTATATTATCTGTGTATCCTAATCCACATTTGTCTTTTGACGGTTTTTGCATTTCGACCATTTTTTGCAATGATGAACTACTATTTTCGAAACTAGCTAGTTTTAGTTTTAGAGAGTTAATTTCATTTTCAAGCTTGTCACAAACATCACATTTGTTACTTATATCTTTGTTCTTCTCTAATAGTTCTAGCTTGATTTTAAGTTCATTGTAATTCCTTTTGAGTAATTCGTTTTTAGCCTTTAGGTGCTTATTTTTGTTAATAATCTATGAATAATTTTGCAAGTTTATCATAATTCATTTTGTCTTGGATGTCATTATCTAAGGATGAGTTACTAAGTATGAGTATCAGATAATACCTCGGTTTTTTTATGTGCCATGAGACAAATTTTTCTTTATCATCTCGCTACTCACTCCAACAATCCCACACAATAAACGCCTTTTGATCGTTGAGGACATTCTTTGACAATCTAATTGAAGTGGTTTGGATCGCCACACTTGAAGCACCTTCGGTCTTCTTTCTTGTCTTCCTTGGCCTTTCGGAAGTTCTTCTTGTCATCGTAGGGTTGTCGGACAAATTTTCCTCTTCTTCTAAAGAACTTTTTGAAATCCCTAACGGCCATTGCATATTCTTCGTCGTTGCTATCCGAGGAAGATGCATCTTCATCACTCAAGACTTGTCTTGCTTTTAGGGCAAGAGATTTGTACTTTCTTCCTTGTCTTTGGCACTTTCAAGCCTTCTCAGTTACACACTCATAGACTTTGGAGATTGCCGACATGTTCCGTCTAGAGATAGTTTTGACAAGTCCTTGGATAATTCAAGCCGTCACCTTTGGACGCCACTTGGAAGGGAGAGCCCTTAAGAATTTCCTAACATGATTACGACTTGAAAAAGATTCATCAAGTGCTTTGAGTGATGTAATGATTGTATTAAATCTAGAAAAGGCACAATCTATAGTTTCATCATCGGTTATAGAGAACTCTTCATATTTTTGTACAAAAAGATCTATTTTATTATCTTTAACTTGTTTGTTACCTTGATGAGTAGTTATTAATGAATCCCAAATATTTTGAGCTGTATCGCACATGAAAATTCTTTCGTATTCCTTTTTAGGTAAAGCATTGTATAAAACCATTTTTGCTTCATCATTTTTGGAAATCATTTTCTTATGGTTCTCATCAAAATTTTCATATGGAATAACTATATCTTTACCATCTTTGTCTTTGATGGTAGGTTTATAGTTACCATAAGCTATAATGTACCAAAGATCAATATCTTTAGATTTCACATAAGTTTCAAAACGGTTTTTCCAATATATAAAACAATTTGCCTCGAATAGAGGTGGTCGTTGCATAGATTGACCTTCTTTGTAGTTTTCCGAATCCATAATCGTTTTAAAGATTTAAAATACAATTTATTTTAAAAACTTTGGTAACCTAGCTCTTGATGCCAATTGTGGAAAACTAGAAGGGGGGTTGAATAGTTTTCTTGATTAATTGTTATGTTTTCAAAATTTTACTTGAAACTTTGTGTGAAATGACTTGATGTTGATCTTGGTTCGTGAAATATAAAAGTAAGTAAAAGAAAGAGTTAGAGAGATATAACCGGGACACAAGTATTTATAGTGGTTCGGCTACAAGGACACCTTCCTTGCCCTACTCCACTCCCCGAGTCACCTACTCGAGAGTTTGTTAAACACTAGTCACCAATCTCCTTTTTGACCGGCGGAGAAGCCTCACAACGATAGTTACACCTCTTTAATAATACAAAGCTAAATAACGGATTCTTCACACGGTAGAATCGAACCAACACAACTACACTTGATATACAAATGATGAATGGACTAACAACTACAAAGTAATGGTCAAGGCTCAGCAATGAGATCTTGAAAGAGTTATGGAGATCGAATGCAAGGTACTTGGTACTTGATCGTCTCGGATGAATGCTCGGTAATTTCTTCTTTGAAGTAAATTACCTACAAGAAGCTAAGAAGAAATATGCAAGAAGTAGAGAGAAAGATCAGTAGATAAGAGAGTATTTCTTAATGAAAAGGTGTGAGAAAACATGAGAAATGGCTTGGTATTTATAGCCAAAAATAGTATTGTAGCCCGGTTCCGCCGGTGCCATTGGCGAATGGAACCGGCAGCCAAAACCAATGGAACCGGCCAACAGTAACCAAATCTGAATTTTGATTCTCAAGATCTTGATAAATCTTGTGTAATCTTGTGAGATTACCCTTGGATTTGCTGCATTTGATTAGGTCATGCATGATGTAATTAGAGGTGAAATTAGAAAATATTTTTGTGTATAGTTTTGGTTAACATGAAATAATGTATACACATTTTTATGTCACTTTGTGATTTTGTGAAAACTTGTGTTTTAGAGAAGGTTTTAGCATAATGTTACTTCAAGTTTTGTCATCAATAAAATAACGAAGATCGCGAAATAGAAATAAACATTTTTGCCGGTTTATTTGTATTAACAAAAACATTATGTTTAATCTCCAAATCCTCAAACTATTATTATTTTTCGTTTATATCCATAAACTTTTTTTTAACACTACAACTATCTGCCGCTATAAAATCCCGTTGCTATGCATGATTACTCGTCTAGTATTATAGATGAGTCTAAGCATGTATCCCTTAATATTATAGATGTCTCTAGTTGGATCTCCCAACAGGTCTAGTAGGGTCGACCTTAATATTATAAATGAGTCTCTGAATTGTCTAGCGGGTCAAGAGTTTTTTTTATACGTTTTTATATTTTTGTTCGTGTTTATATGTTTTTGTACGCTTTTATACGTTTTTTGACGTTTTTATATGCTTTCATCCATTTTTATATGTCTGTATACGTTTCCTAACGTTTTCATGCGTTTTTATCCGTTTTTGTACGTTTTTGGACACTTTCATCCGTTTTTTATACGTTTTCATATATTTTTATGCGTTTTCATGCGTGTTTATCCGTTTTTGTACGTTTTCACCTGTTTCACTGCGTTTTCATAATTTTTCATACGTTTTCGTCTGTTTCTGTACGTTTTCATACAATATTGAACGCTTTTATGCGTTTTTATCCGTTTTCGTACGTTTTCATACATTCTCTTACGTTTTATGCGTTTTTTTACGTTTTGTACGTTCTTATGTTTCCATCTGTAAAAAACATACAAAACATATATAAAAATGTACACAAACGTATAAAAACGTAAAAGAAGTATAAAAACATAAACAAACATACAAAAACATAGAAAACGTAAAAGAAATATGAAAACATAAAAAACGTAAATAAAAACATATAAAAATACACAGAAATGTATAGAAGCGTACACAAACGTATAAACGTATAGAAACAAAAAAAGTATGAAAACGTATGTAAGCGGACGAAAATGAAAGAAAAGGTAACAAAACGAAAAAAATTGGATGAGAACGAAAGAAAACGTATGAAAAGGTACAAAACGGAAGAAAACGTATGAAAATGGATGAGAGCTTACGGAACGTACAAAAACGTTAATAATCAGAGAAAAACGGACAAAAAGG
Organism: Tanacetum coccineum; assembly: GCA_026074375.1. Taxonomy (NCBI): domain Eukaryota; kingdom Viridiplantae; phylum Streptophyta; class Magnoliopsida; order Asterales; family Asteraceae; genus Tanacetum; species Tanacetum coccineum. The sequence goes on from BQNB010061865.1 coordinate 16,273, forward strand.
TATGAAAACAGAAGATAACTTACGAAAACGCACAAAAAAGACGGAAACGTATGAAAACATACGAAACGTACGAAAACATAGTGTAAGTGTATAATCGCAACAAACTCCTACATTTTACTTTAAAACTCGGTCACTAATTATCAATTAGAGTAAATTGCAAAAATGGTCCTTGTGGTTTGGCCAAATTGCAGATTTGGTCCGTCAAATTTCAAAATTGCAAAACCAGTCCGTATTTTGAAGGTTTGGTTCCACTTTTGGTCTTTAGTCGAACTAAAATGACTAAAATACCCCTCTTAACAGACGGTTTTTGTAAAACAACATATGGGTATTTTAGGCATTTTAGGTCGACCAAGGACCAAAAATGGAACCAAACCTTCAAAATACAGACTGTTTCTGCAATTTTGAAATTCGACGGACCAAATTTGCAATTTGGCCAAATCACAAGGACCATTTTTGCAATTTACTCTATCTATTATAACCAACGGCCAATACCAATAAAGAAGGTATGTGTAGTTTGCACGCATGTCTATAATTGATACGTATTTGGTAGGCAACTGATCAGTAGTGCAAGTAGACTTTGGACCAAACATGAAACATTAGAGGTTTCTCCTTGATGAAGAAAATGTTGAACATTGATAGGACTATATAAGGCTATCCAACAAATCATGTAGCCATGAACTCTCTCGTTTCCATAAAAAACATTGGGTTTTAATCAAAGTGATATGCCCCAAAAGCAAACAGGGGAGATTTACAATATCAAATAGGGAGCATTCAATAGTCTCAGACTCTTGGTGTTTCTACTATAGAGTTGATAACAAGTTCATACCAAACAACCTAAAATTAGTGTTTTAGGTTAATATAAAATTAGATACAGAATCTGCTAAAACAAAATAGTTCTTTAAATGCATTTGGAATGCATAAACTATGTCTAGCCTAACCATGAATTCAAAGACATGTCCATCAGCTAACTTCACCAACTTCAGGCACCATGATCAACTAAAAGTTCTTTCCAGTCTTCGCTTCAATTTGAATCAATCTCTTCAAGAACTTTCAAGTTCGATAGACATATGAAACCTTTAGCTTTTAAACCAGCGAGAGCCTGCCAACAAAATATTAATGATAAGATAATGAAAATGAGAATGGGGCATTGCATTTGTGAAATGGTTTTCAAGGCAATAGGAAAATGGAACTTGCAATTACACGCTCTAAGACCAAAAGATACAGCAATATGAAAGAAAAATGTCCACACCCCATGGATGAGTTCATGCGGAAAATAAAAGAAGCACCTATCACAATGACCAACAACAAAATCTGCTCAATTTTTGTCTATAGCAACCAACGAAAAGAATTTTCTCCACATTTGCCGCCGCATAGCGCGGGCATTCGGCCAGTGACTACAAATATGTCAATTAGTCAAATGTAACTATACTGTAACTGCGGTTTGACGATGCTATACCAAATCTTGACAAGTTGATCCGAAGATGATGTCGTCCACATAGATTTGGACAATGATGATATTGTGAGTTCTTTCATTAGTAAAATAAATGTGTTATCTACTAATCCCATAGTATACAAGTGAATCTAACGAGAATAGATTTAAGTCTGTCATACAGCTTTGGGTGTGCTTGTTTGAGAACATAAAGAAGCCTTTTGGGGAGTTTTGAAAACGTGGTTGGGTTTTCGAAATCTACGAATCCAGGGGGGTTGAACAACATAGACTTCTTCGTTTATAAAACCATTTAAAAATGCACTTTTGACATCCATTTGAAAGTGTTTGAAGTCATGAGCACAAGCATACACAAGAATAGTTCTTATAGATTCTAATCTTGCCACATGGGCATAGGTTTCATCGAAATCTATTACTTCCTGTTGATTGTACCCTTGTGCTACAAGTCTCGCTTTATTTCTAGATACAATACCATTTTCGTCAAGTTTGTTTTTAAATACCCATTTTGTACCTATGATGGTTTGGTTTTTAGGAGGGGAAACGAGACTCCAAACATCATTTGTTTAAAATTGATTTAGTTCTTCTTGCATAACCATAGTCCAACTTTCGTCTTGTATGGCTTCCTTAATATTTTTAGGTTCTACGGAAGATACGAAACAGAAGAAGTTGCTTTGATTTTGGACATGAGATCTTAGGGTTCTTTCATTAAGATTTCCTATGATGGTTCCTAGGGGATGATCTCTAGAGCTTTTGATGTTTGTGATTTCTTTGTTTAATGGTTCATTTTCCTTGATTTCTAAGTCTTTATCTTGGTTTTCTATGATGTCATTTTCAAGAATATCATCATCTACTAATGGTGATGATTTAGGAGGAGGAGTTTCATCAAACTTAACCATTGGAGGAGATTATTCTACTTTCAGGTATTCTTTATTTAGAATGTGTATGCTTTTGCTTATTGGGAGAATATCCTAGAAATACACCTTCGGTTGATTTAGGATCAAATTTTGTTAGATAATCTTTGGTGTTAAGAATAAAGCATTTACTACCGAATACTTTAAAATGTTCTAGGCGTGTGGCTTTTTACCTTTGTAAAGCTCATAGGTTGTTTTTCCTAGGAAAAGGTCTATAAGAATTCTATTTAGATGTACGGTGGAGGTGTCGACGGCATTACCACCAAATTTTTGAGAATTGGATGTCGTTTAGCATTGTTCTAGCCATTTCTTGTAAGGTTATATTCTTACGTTCTACTACCCCATTTGATTGTGGAGTACGAGGAGCGAAAATAAAAGTATGAGTAATGCGTTAGCATCAAAATAAAAAGCTCCAAAATTGTACTTCATTATCAAATTCTCGACCATAATCTGCGCGATTGAAATAATGGGGCAACCCTTTTGAATTTGGATCTTTTTGCTTAGAATTTCAAAGTGGTCAAAAGCTTCATTTTTATGTTTTAGAAATCTTGTCCATGTATACCTTGAATAGTCGTCGACAATGACCAAAGTATAGAAGTTTCCTCCATAACTTTGAACGGCCGACGGACCAAACAAGTCCATATGTAAAAGTTCTAGACACTTAGTGGTTGAAACCATGTTTTTAGCCTTATGGCTTTCATGTACTTGTTTTCCGACGTTGCAAGCGTCACAAAAATGCTTTTCAAATTTTAGTTTTGGTAAGTTTCTAACTAGCTCTTTAGATGATAGCGATTATATAAGTCGCATATTGGCGTGACCCAATCTTCGATGCCATAAGGTCAAAGTATCATCTATTGAGGTTAAGCAAAGGTTGTCTTTTGGTGAGTTCCCCATTTTCATTATGTAAAGGCCATTTTTCCTAATTCCTTTTCCTATGGTTATGCCGTCTTTGAGTATTTCGCTACCGGTTTCGCTAAATAATACATTGCACTTTTTATCGCATATTTGACTAATACTAAGAAGATTAAAGCTAAGGTTTTCTACGTGACTAACATCATGGATAGAGAGGGAGTTATGAGTAATCGTACCTTTATCGATGATCTTGCTTTTAGTATTACCACCAAACAACACATTACCTCCGTCAATTGCTTTAAAAGATGAGAAGAGCTTCTTGTTACCCGTCATGTGTCTCGAACAACCACTGTCTTTGATCCATTCGTCCGGTTCAAGTTTGACCTTTTGTCGTACCTATATTTATAGGACATCTCAAGCATTCGTCCCAATATCTCATGGGTCCGTTAATGTTTCGATACAATTTGGTTGACACATATAGGGAATGGAGGATAAGGATCCATTGGTTGTACATTAGAGTGTCGAAATAATTGCTCTTGTTGAGTTTCGTAATTCCAATCGACTTGGTGATAGTCACTCTTAGGGTACAAAGTACTAGGTCTCCTATGGGTCATTTTATGGGGCGTTTGGATTCTACTCTTTCCATGGCCTTGACCAAGTTTTAAGATTGGTGGTTGTTTGCTATTCTTAGGTGTGCCTAAAATAGACTTTTTGGTTATTAAAACGGAGTCATTTTTCTTTATGATGTTAGATTCAAGCATTTTTCCCATTTTTTGCACTGTCAACAGATGCCCAGTGTTGTTCGTCTGAACTAAGCTGGTTCTGTTTGTCAAGGAACTTCATGCCGGTTCTACAAAAGGCATTTTTTGAATTTGGGAGACCAAGTTTTTTATTTTAGTGTTGCTAGAGGAAGCTATATTCTCTGTGTATCCTAATCCACATTTGTATTTTGACGGTTTTTGCATTTCGACCATTTTTTGCAAGGATGAACTACTATTTTCAAACTGCTAGTTTTTTGTTTTAGAGAGTTATATTTCCATTTCAGCTTGTCAAAAACATACATTTGTTACTTATTCTTTGTTCCTCCTCTAATAGTTTCTATCTGATTTTTTTTAAAGTTCTTTATAATTCCTTTTTGATATAATTCGTTTAGCCTTTAGGTACTTATTTTTTGTTTATTAATCTTAAGACTAATTTTGCAAAGTTTATCTTATCATTTGTCTTGAGTCATTATCTAAGGATGAGCTACTATAGTAGGGAGTATCAGATAATACCTCGTTTTCGTGTGCCATGAGACAAATTTCTTCTTTATCATCTCCGCTATCACTCTAACAACCCACCACAAACGCCTTTTGATCGTTGAAGGAATTCTTTGGACAATCACTAATGAAGTGGTTTGGATCGCCACACTTGAAGCACCTTCGGTCTTCTTTCTTGTCTTCCTTGACCTTTCGGAAGTTCTTCTTGTCATCATAGGGTTGTCTGACGAATTTTCCTCTTCTTCTAAAGAACTTTTTGAAATCCCTAACGGCCATTGCATATTCTTCGTCGTTGCTATCCGAGGAAGATGCATCTTCATCACTTAAGACTTGTCTTGCTTTTAGGGCAAGAGATTTGTACTTTTCTTTCTTGTTCTTTGCACTTTCCAAGTCCTTCTCAAGTACTACCTCATAGACTTTGAGATTGCCGACTAGTTCGTCTAGAGATAGTTTTGACAAGTCCTTGGATTCTTCAATTGCTGTCACCTTTGGACGCCACTTGGAAGGGAGAGCCCTTAAGAATTTCCTAACATGATTACAGAATTAAAAAAGATTCATCAAAATGCTTGAGTGATGTAATGATTGTATTAAATCTAGAAAAAGCACAATCAATCTATAGTTTCATCATCGGTTATAGAGAACTCTTCATATTTTTGTACAAAAAGATCTATTTTATTATCTTTAACTTGTTTGTTACCTTGATATCGCACATGAAAATTCTTTAGTATTTCTTTTTAGGTAAAGCATTGTATAAAACCATTTTTGCTTCATCATTTTTGAAAATCATTTTCTTGTGGTTTTCATCAAAATTTTCATACGCTATAAACAATATCTTTTACCATCTTTGTCTTTGGTGGTAGGTTTATAGTTACCATGAGCTATAATGTACCAAAGATCAATATCTTTAGATTTCACATAAGTTTCAAAACGGTTTTTCTAATATATAAAACAATTTGCCTCGAATAGAGGTGGTCGTTGCATAGATTGACCTTCTTTGTAGTTTTCTGAATCCATAATCGTTTTAAAGATTTAAAATACAATTTATTTTAAAAACTTTGGTAACCTAGCTCTTGATGGCCCAATTGTCTGAAAAAACTAGAAGGGGGGGGGGGTGGATTTGAATAGTTTTTCTTGATTAATTGTTATGTTTTCAAAATTTTACTTGAAACTTTGTGTGAAATGACTTGATGTTGATCTTGGTTTGTTGAAATATAAAAGTAAGTAAAAGAAAGAGTTAGAGAGATATAACCAAGACACAAGTATTTATAGTGGTTCAGTTACAAGGACACCTTCCTTGCCCTACTCCACTCCCCGAGTCACCTACTCGAGAGTTTGTTAAACACTAGTCACCAATCTCCTTTTTAACTGGCAGAGAAGCCTCACAACGATAGTTACACCTCTTTAATAATACAAAGCTAAATAACGGATTCTTTACACGGTAGAATCGAACCAACACAACTACACTTGATATACAAATGATGAATGGACTAACAACTACAAAGTAATGGCAAGGCTCAGCAATGAGAATCTTGAAAGACGTTATGAAGATCGATGAAGGTACATGGTTCTTGATCGTCTCGGATGATTGTCTCGGTAATTTCTTCTTTGAGTAAATTACTAAAGAAGCTAGAAGAAATATGCAGAAGTAGAGAGAAAAGATCAGTAGAAAGAGAGTATTTCTTAATGAAAAGGTGTGAGAAAACATGAGAAATGGCTTGGTATTTATAGCCAAAAATAGTATCGTAGCCCGGTTCCGCCGGTGCCATTGGCGAATGGAACCGGCAGCCAAAACCAATAGAACCGGCCAATAGTAACCAAATCAGAATTTTGATTCTCAAGATCTTGATAAATCTTGTGTAATCTTGTGAGATTACCCTTAGATTTGCTGCATTTGATTAGGTCATGCATGATGTAATTAGAGGTGAAATTAGAAAATATTTTTGTGTATAGTTTTGGTTAACATGAAATAATGTATACACATTTTTATGTCACTTTGTGATTTTGTGAAAACTTGTGTTTTAGAGAAGGTTTTAGCATAATGTTACTTCAAGTTTTGTCATCAATAAAATAACGAAGATCGCGAAATAGAAATAAACATTTTTGCCGGTTTATTTGTATTAACAAAAACATTTTGTTTAATCTCCAAATCCTCAAACTATTATTATTTTTCGTTTATATCCATAAAAAAATTTTAACACTACAACTATCTGCCACTATAAAATCCCGTTGCTATGCATGATTACTCGTCTAATATTATAGATGAGTCTAAGCATGTATCCCTTAATATTATAGATGTCTCTAGTTGGATCTCCCAACCGGTCTAGTAGGGTCTACCTTAATATTATAAATGAGTCTCTGAATTGTCTAGCGGGTCAAGAGTTTTTTTATACGTTTTTATCCGTTTTTACATTTTTGTTCGTGTTTATACGTTTTGTACACTTTTATACGTTTTTGACGTTTTTATATGTTTTCATTCATCTTTTATATGTATGTATACGTTTCCTAACATTTTCATGCGTTTTTATCCGTTTTTGTACATTTTTTGACACTTTCATCCTTTTTTATACGTTTCCATATATTTTTATGCGTTTTTTAACGTTTTTATGCGTGTTTATCCATTTTTGTACGTTTTCATCTGTTTCACTGTGTTTTCATAATTTTTCATACGTTTTCGTCTATTTCTGTACGTTTTCATACAATATTGAACGCTTTTATGCGTTTTTATCCGTTTTTGTACGTTTTCATACATTTTCTTATGTTTTATGCTTTTTTTTACATTTTGTACGTTCTTATGTTTCCATCTGTAAAAAACATACAAAACATATATAAAAATGTACACAAACGTAAAATAAGTATAAAAATATAAACAAACATACAAAAACATAGAAAACATAGAAAACGTAAAAGAAATATGAAAACATAAAAAACGTAAATAAAAACATATAAAAATGCACAGAAATGTATAGAAGCGTACACAAACGTATAACGAATAGGAAACAATAAGTATGAAAAAATATAAAATAACGTTATTTTTTTTTGGTTAAAAATAAAAAGCGGGAAATACGGGGGAAAAATAACGAAAGAAAAGGTAACAAAACAAAAAAAAATGGATGAGAACGGAAGAAAACGTATGAAAAGGTACAAAATGGAGGAAAACGTATGAAAATGGATGAGAGCTTACGGAACGTACAAAAACGTTAATAATCAAAGAAAAAAGGACAAAAAGGTATGAAAACAGAAGATAACTTACGAAAACGCATAAAAAAGACGAAAACGTATGAAAACGTACGAAACATACGAAAACATAGTTTAAGTGTATAATCGCAACAAACTCCTACATTTTACTTTAAAACTCGGTCACTAATTATCTATTAGAGTAAATTGCAAAAATGGTCCTTGTTGTTTGGCCAATTGCAAGTTTGTCCGTAATTTTCAAAATGCAAAAAACAAGTCGTATTTTGAAGGTTTCGTTCCATTTTTGGTCCTTAGTCGAACTAAAATGACTAAAATACCCCTCTTAACGGACGGTTTTTGTAAAACAACTTAGGGGTATTTTAGGCATTTTAGGTCGACCAAAGACCAAAAGTGGAACCAAACCTTCAAAATACGGGCTGTTTCTGCAATTTTGAAATTTGACGGACCAAATCTACAATTTGGCCAAACCACAAGGACCATTTTTGCAATTTACTCTATCTATTATAACCAATGGCCAATACCAATAAAGAAGGTATGTGTAGTTTGTACGCATGTCTATAATTGATACGTATTTGATAGGCAACTGATCAGTAGTGCGAGTAGACTTTGGACCAAACATGAAACATTAGAGGTTTCTCCTTGATGAGGAAAATGTTGAACATTGATAGGACTATATAAGGCTACCCAACAAATCATGTAGCCATGAACTCTCTCATCTGCATAAAAAGCATTGGGTTTTAATCAAAGTGATATGCCCCAAAAGCAAACAGGGGAGATTTACAATATCAAATAGGGAGCATTCAATAGTCTCATACTCTTGGTGTTTCTACTATAGAGTTGATAACAAGTTCATACCAAACAACCTAAAATTAGTGTTTCATGTTAATATAAAATTAGATACAGAATCTGCTAAAACAAAATAGTTCTTTAAATGCATTTGGAATGCATAAACTATGTCTAGCCTAACCATGAATTCAAAGACATGTCCATCAACTAACTTCATCAACTTCAGGCACCATGATCAACTAATAGTTCTTTCCGGTCTCCGCTTCAATTTGAATCAATCTCTTCGAACTTTCAAGTTCGATGGACATATGAAACCTTTAGCTTTTAAACCAGCGAGAGCCTGCCAGCAAAAGATTAATGATAAGATAATGAAAATGAGAATGGGGCATTGCATTTGTGAAATGATTTTCAAGGCAATAGGAAAATGGAACTTGCAATTACACTCTCTAAGACCAAAAGATACAGCAATATGAAAGAAAAACGTCCACACCCTATAGATGAGTTCATGCGGAAAATAGAAGAAGCACCTATCATAATGACCAACAACAAAATCTGCTCATTTTTCGTCTATAGCAACCAACGAAAAGAATTTTCTCTACATTTTCCGCCGCATAGCGCGGGCATTCGGCCAGTGACTACAAATATGTCAATTAGTCAAATGTAACTATACTGTAACTGCGGTTTGACGATGCTATACCAAAGATGCATTGTGTACTCTGATTCGACTAAACTGGTCCCTAAACTTAAGCCGTGCATAGAACAGGGTCTGATAAACTTGTTAAAGATTGATACAAAGCAAACAACAAAAGCCGCTATGAGAAAAATAAAATATATGTACTCTTAATATCATCCACAAAACTATAATCAAAATGAGTATCATTAACCCCTAATCAACTACTTACAACATCATATAGACATGCATTCAATTTCAGTAGAGGACTAAAAACCCAACACGCGAATTGTCCGCACTATTTTGCATGTCTGGAATCCTTGAAATCTTTATGTGTGTATCCACACACAAAGTTTTACTGGAGAAAAACATTAATCTATACTAATCCTCTAACATGGGTGTGTTTGCGAGCCAACCTGATCCACCAACTTTAATAAGACTTATATGTACATGTTTCAACCCGAGCTCATATTAACCTATTAAACTGTTACCTAACTCGTCTAACCAAACCATTTGGCCACATTTACTATATGGTTGACACAAGTTGACCATGTATACTCAAATATAGCCAATCACTACAACATGCTTGAGAAAAAGTCAAAAGAGCATAAGAAAAAAAGGCATAGTTTCATAACTATGGACATGCATTTGAGGAGCAACTGGTAAGGATTAGCTAATGCACCTTGAACATAGAATAAACGAAACAACCATAATGTCAAGTCATGAGGATGTAGAGATAATTCTTATTTAGTCATTTTCTTTATTATAATTGACTTTTAAGAGTCAGACTAAGTATTTTTTTTTACATCTTCGTTGAAACATATCCAGCCTTTGTACAAAAATGTAATCACTTTAACTTTAACCAGTATATAAAGATACAAGTGCTATAAATTTCTACAAAATGATGTCAAGAACTACAGATAAAATTTATGAAAATGCAAGTTTGACAATCAAAATAAAAAGTCAACATATACCTCTCTAGTGACCTAACCCACAGGCCACGACCATTCCATTAGGGCATACAAAAGTTAATAAGTAATCTCTCATCAGAAGACAAACAAACCCTCTAAAACCGAGCATCTCACACTAACCTATATCCATATGTTTAAAAAAAGGAGAAGTGGGTTTCTTATGTGCATTAAACTAACCTGAATTAGTATGTTCAAGAAAGGACTTTCATCTTCATGTACAAGACCACAACTGAGCCTAACAAGGTTCATCGGAGCATATGACACGTGATAAATGAGCATCATAGAAGGCTGAACATGAGCACGATTAAATATATCAATATGCTTGCCAAGAAGAGCTGACTTGATAAGCTTTAACTTTAAAACAAAGATAAGATGCAGCATTACGCAATCTTATCAACATGACAATTTATGTTTATGGTCAAAGTAAACACATGACAATTTATTACTAAGAGTAAATTATCTGCCAACATCTTGTTGAAGCAACTAATAATCATTTTTAAAATGTACATCCAAACACCCCCTGTGCCTTCTGTAGAACCCGCTAGCGGCGGGTTCCATCTGGCTCAATGGGAACCGGCTTTGCTATAAGATGGAAACGGCCCGCAGACAGGTTCCTTAATTTAAAAATTCTAAAAATGTTCCAAATGATTTCTAAACCTATTTTTCGCTTGCGATAGTGATTAAATGGAGTTTCTTGATAATGCAAAATGCTTATGGAAAAGATTTAACGCTTAGATCCTATCTTATTTTCTATTCTATCTACGTACCTAATTCTAGAGGCGAATAAAAATACAAGAAGCATGACAATACATAAAAAAAACAACCGAAAGCATAACCGTTAAGATTTCAAACAAGCATTCAAGAATTCAAAACAAAAACGATATGAGAATTATGAACATCATACACACATATTTCCATCTTTTGGCATATTTTTTGGCTTTTATTGGTGAAATCCTGGGTATTTTATGTATACAATTTAACACTTATCACTATCAAACACTCTCGATGTGTCACAAAATACTTTCTCAAATGACACGTCGATTGATTTTCAAATCAAGTTTTCTCTTTAATCGGTAAGATAGTAACTAACCGATTCACTCTTATCGTGCTGTCTGCTTTGAGACGTTCCGATACAGAGAACAGGCAAGTATGGAGATTTTGATGGTTACACATCAGATGATCTGATACTTATACTGGAAATCCTGTCAAGGAGATTCTTCTTAAGATGAATCTACCTGATCACAGGTCGGTCCTCACGGATCCAGAGGTTAATCCAACCAGACTCGGGCGAATGACAAAGCCATATTCGCCCACAAGCTTTATTGCTAACTGTTTTATTACAGGATCAAGCAAAGATGGAGATGGAGACACCTCGTTCCAGTGGAGTCAATTCACCACCCAATGCTCACACTTAATGTTTCCAAGTAAAGACATCATGACAACTGAATGACCTACAACACAGCTTCCGCAACTCTGAGAAGTAGTATCATGATCAAGAAAAGTGTGAGCATGCGGGTCCGAAGGTCACAACATCACATGAAGGCAACACTTCACAACAAGGATGATTAAGAGATTTACTGTGGCTGATGATCTCAAAGAAAGCTCGAAGATCACACAAGTCTAAGGAACAAAGTTCAAGGATCACTACATAGTGTACAATGATCTCAAAGAATGAAGAATCAAAGACTACGAGCTACAGACAGAAGGTCGAAGAACTAGAATGCTATTATTCAAATTGTATTTTATGGGGTGACCTCCCTTAGGGGGAGATTGTTAGGATTATGAAAAAGACTCGGTCACCCCCGTGTATTGTTTAGTATAGCAAAGCTCGTAGTTAGAAAGTAAGCGTATGACTTTCGGTATTGGGCCGGGTCTTTTACCCAAGTGTTAAGCCCATACCCAAGCCCATAGAGCTCACAAACACATGTATATAAACCCCTTTCCAGCCATGGGAAGGGGTTGGTGGTTCATTTTATCATAAAGCTTTCATTTGGTTTTTCTCTCACTAGAAACCTCACTTTCTCTCTCTAGATAATTAGCCAACCCAATCATCCATGCTTGTGTTATGATATCCAATATACTACAATTGGTATCAGAGCCCATGGGATGATTAGCTAGATTGTGTGTGCGTTTCCTTGGTTAGTTTAGATCAAAAGTTTGGTTTTTGAAGGTTTATGGTCTTATTCTTGACACTCTTTGATTCTCATGTTTGTGATGTTAAAGTTAGTGTTTTTATAGTTGTTATAACCTTCTAGGACCAAGTTGTGCAAAAGAAACCAAGCAAAAACGTTCAAAAGGGTGACTTTTAGGTGTTTTTAGGTGAAATAGTTCGTATGTTCTTCATTGCGTTTTGACCTCTCTGAGACATTCTTCGTTGCGTTTTGACAGAAGAAAGTACATTGCGTTTTGTCGTTTTGTATAGTACAATTGTACTGCGTTTTGTCTTATTAGAGGTTGCGTTTTGGTCGTTGCGTTTTGACCTGGAAGTTGCGTTTTGGTTCATTGCGTTTTGACTGCAGGTTGCGTTTTGAAGACAAGTGTTGCGTTTTGACTAAGGGATACTCTGCCCAATTTTTTATTTGGTTGCGTTTTGACCAAATCTCAAGGTTGCGTTTTGATCAAATCTCATCACTCGAAGGTAAAACACAAACACTATCACTACCAGATGTATCCTCGGACTCTCTTGGGATTGGAACAAGGTCCTCAACACCAGACTTTATGAATTCGTCCGATTCCTTTTCAGGAATAGTGCTAAGTTCCTCATTCCCCATTATAAGAGAGTCCTCGGGTTCTTTAGTTGGTAAGTCGTGTGTGATTGCATTAACCGGAGAAATTTGAGGCGTAGTTATTACAAAAAATAAATGCTCTCCTTGAAGTAACTTTGAATCCGCAAACCCATGTAATAATACGAGTTTGACGTTTAGCTGCCGGCTCTGCGATATTCTTAACTTCATGCTCTTCCTTATTGAGACGTTGAGAATTTAAATTAATCAAGAGAAGCTTAAAATTAAGAGCACTTTCAATTAGATCTTCAACATTATTATGAATACAATAAAGCTCTTTTTGTCGTCAAATTTCAAGCAAATCTAGCATCGTATCTTCCATATTTTGCTTTTGCTCTTCACAAACTTTTGTGCCACACGTTTCTTCAATAAGTTGACGAAAGTCGGAGTTTGGTGAGGGAACTTGCTTTTCCTGAGCTGCTTGCCTTTGGGCAAGTAATTCTTGCTCTCTTTGAGCTGCAAGTAAAACCTCCTGCTTATGTAACTCTTGATTCATCCTTTCCGTAAAATCTTCCATCATTTTATAAAGCTCGTTATTTGTTTCAGTCCATTCTTTACTTTCAACAAAAGGAGTGACTTCTGATTTCCTGAGCTAGATGATACGAACTGCTAAGGGGGTGTGAATATGGTCAAAAATCAAAGAATTGAATTTTGTTTCATTCGGTGAGCACTGAAAAGTCCGCTGAGGTCCCCACACTTAACACAACAAAGATATGTTGAGAAAAACTCGGTGAATTTTTGTAATAATCATTATCACGTAAAGTTTGATTGTAGCACGTCCTGCTCATAGACAAGCGGTACCCTGGGCGGACAATAAAACCCATAGTGAGGAATACGTTCCCCACAATAACTCACCGAGTTATGTCTTGTACTATTGCTGTGAGGTTGGTTTGAAGAAGATTCGAGTTTCATTAAAAGAATAAGGATTTGGGTCATCAGACAAATCTCATATTCAGATCCTATACTGCAACAGAAACAAACATTACAAGCCCGGACATTTCCACCATTAAACGGACCTCCAGCACCACCGACAACCAAAATTTATACGAAGACCTGTCCGAGAAGATTAACGATAATGAGGTCAAGAAGATAAGAATTAAATGAAGTAAGAGGATAAAGGAGAAGATTATTTTTGAATTTTTTTTATAAAGATAATATTAATAAAAATATTTTTGGTATTTTTTTAATATTTATAAAAGAAAAGGAAAAAATAAAATAAGAAGAAAAATATTTTTGGATTTTTATAATTTTTATAAGAACGAAAATAAACTTTCTGAAGAAGGATCTCAAGGCTCGAACAAACGTACGAACAATCCCGTAAAAATCGCTACATCACAATCCCACTCTCCCCCCGCAACGGCACCATTTCATGAAATTGGATCGTTGTCAACACTGCGTTATCAAAATAAACCCTCAATAAATAAAATAATATTCATTATAAAATACATACTATTTATAACGCAAGCTAATATAATATAAATTTTTCTTAGGAAAGAATAAAAAATAATCACACGGGTACTTTTTCCTCGCGAGAGGTGAATAGAAAATCTACGTTCAATATGTAAATCATCTTGATTGTATCATAAAAGTTTATGGTTTTGAGTTTTAAACTATTTTTTTAAACTAGAAATTAAACTAGATATTAATTCTAAGATTTAAAACTACAAGTTAGACTAAAATTGATACTAAAAGATATAAAATGACAAATATGCTTGCTAACAAGTGACGTGAAAGTTCCTTAAGTACGGGCTAGGATTTAACGAACTAAAATCCTTAGAAAACAAGTTTCAAGAAATGAAATGAACAATAAAGTAAAATGCTTTTTCAAAAGAAATGACAATATTTAAATGCATTGAAAGTAAATGACGTATGTAAATATGACTATAATTTTTTAAACACCTTTTTAAAAACGCCCCAAACTTAAATTCCAAATCACTCAATAACTTAGCAAACACAAGTATAATTACACACTACCTCATAAACGACAATTCAATTTAACAAACATAACATTTAACGACAAAAATAAATCTACACTAAGCATGGCAAAAATCAAATTCACAAATATATTATGGAACGATAAAATAAAACTATTCTAAGTATTGGAAAGAGATTAGAAAATAGAACCGAAATGATATAAAACCACCCGATCTTACAAACTTAATAAACAAATAAGCTTATCACTTAAAAAGCTTCTACTTCACTAATTAGCAAATAAAGGTGTCAACTTTATCTACTAATTACTTTCATAAAAATCATAAAGATCAAAACTTTATCTATTTATCAACCTTATAAGACCCTTAAGCTCCGGCCTTAGAGTTGGATAGATTTTATCAACATTAAAACAAACAAGGATAAGATGGAACAAGATATATAAGCTACTAAGACAAAATAAGCTAGAATTTATTCTAAAGACAATAAGCTAATAAAAAGATGAAAACTTTAGATCTAAATCTACCCGAAACTAAGGTGTTCAATCAAGTGAACTCGGATCGGGTATGATTAAGGATTTTATCTATATAAAAAATAAGCTTGAATAAAAATAAGCAATCGACAATAAGCTAAAATAAGCTCACTCAAAAAACTCTAAATCGAAAACAATACAAATAAGCAATCTAAAATAAAGCTATGGAAGTAGCTTATTAGAATATAAGCTTAAGAGATGGGATCCAAAAATAAGCTATAAGCATGAGCTTATTTGGAAATAAGCAAAAGAAGAGAGAGAGAGTAGAAAAATAAGCATAAAAAGAAAATAAGCATTAAGAAATAATAAGCATTTAATAAAAACCAACCTTAAACATCATCATTAATAAGCTCAAAATCTTGATTACAATAAGCTAAATAAGCTATAAAAGCTTTTACAATAAGCTAAAAATTATACTACACTACTCCTAAAACTAACCTACACTACTATGAAAAATAAACAAAAAAACTAACACTCTCTAAATGAGCTGCTACGTGTGTATTTATAACCCAAAGTGGGCAGGGGTAATTTCATCTTTTTAGTGCTTCGTCCAATCATAGCTCTAGATCTAGGTGGTATTTTGGTCTTTTTCCATTGATGCGTGCCAATGATTGGCATAAAACGCGTTCCTCGTACGCACAGATAATCATTAGCTGTTATAATCCAGATCCTCCAATAGCAAGATGACACGTCACCATTCTAGAAGATCCCAATGATTGGCTTGGATCCCTAGCTGCTACAGTACCTTGTAACCGCCACTGCCACACTGCCACCTCGTGCCCGAAGCTACAATACCTCGTACCTCGGATCCGTACCTGCCACATGTCCAGACCTGCAATTATAACGATTAATTTGCCACGTGTCACCACCTGAGTGGTGCCACGTGGCGTAGGCACTGTTCCGTCACCGTCATCGGAGCCACCGCCAGACCACCGGTCAACGGCGACGGCCAACGGTGGTAGTGACGGTCAACGGTGGCAGTCAATGACGGCGAACCACCGCCGAACCACCGGTCAACGGTGGTTGACCGCTAGTCAACAGGAGGGTCTTGGGCCGGGTCTGGTTGGGTTGTGGGCTGGGTCAGGATCGGGTCGGCCACGTGTCAGCTGCCACGTTAGCAGGTGGGACCCACTAGCTGACGTGTCATCCGACGTGGCAAGCCACGTGGCGCTGACGTAGATATGAGGAAAAAAAATTAGAGTAGTCAATGTACATACAAAATAATGGTGTTAATCGGGATTTGTCGAAGCTATTGATTCTTTCCTTTGACAAACACTTTGCTACTTTTCAAAGTTATTAGTCGGAGGGGGTCAAGAGTCTTAGTTTTCGTAAATGCTTACTTCATAGCATTGCGTGAGGACACGGCAATACCTTAGTATGGGGGATTTTGGTATGTGCTTAAATACACATACCTTTTACCTTTAAAAACGAGCTGAAATAACCAAAAACGGACTTAAAATGCCAAAGATACGCTTGTTTTGCTAATTGTATTGTGCAGGAACGGATAACCAAGAAAAGGACGAAAAACAAAGCCAAAACGACAAAACCGGACTCGGAATGGAAAAGCTGTGAAGGACAAAGCCAAAGCAAAGCCAAAGACCAGAAAAGTCAAAGTCAAAGTCAACTCAACAAATTAACAGTCAAAACCGGAGCCGTAATTGAAGAATACTATTGGTTGCAATCTCAACCCATCTGATGGGCCGGGAAAGCCCAATAGTATATTGATGAAGACTGTGAAGACCAAATGGGCCCTCAATCAATGACAACAGCCCATTTGTGTGCAATTGACAGAGACTATGAAGACTTTGAAGGCCCGATCCTAGCCCTTGAACAAGCCAATCTCAGCCATTGTACACACAAAACCCACCCAAACCTTATTGGGCCTTAAAAAGCCCAATAACATAAGCCTAAACCTTATTGGGCCCAGACACACTCAATTGGGCCCAATGCAAGCCCAAAAGCCCAATTCACAAACCCAAGCCCAATACTGGCCCAAAACAATCTTTTATAAAACCTTAGGGACTTAAATTGTCAATTCTGAAAATTGTTTTATAAAAGAAAAGTGTTTTAAACATGAGAGGGACTGAATTTGTAATTTTACAAAACCTTTTATCTCTTTATAAACACAAGGGCTGAAACTGCCAATACACCATTCTTTCTTTAATTCTTTGTTTTTAAAACACAAGGGCTGCTTTTGCCAACTATCAAACTCGTTTATAACTAAAAGAAAAGAAACAAGAGAAAGGGAAAAGAAGTAAAAGATGGGGGGTTCTTCTTGTGCATTTGAAACCTTTTAAACCTGTTAACCGCCCTCTCTACTCTTTCCCGCCATCTCCTCAAAAGCACCACCATCACATGATACCACCCTAACCCTTTTACCCAACCCATCGTTTACCCGGTTAAACCCATTCCCACCACCCACTAACATCTTAAACCTGCCACCTTGGCAATCTCACTATTCCCGAGCAACATCAATGGTGGAAATGGCTTCAAAAGAAGCACAACTCTAATCTAAGGGCTAGGATTGGAAGCTGAGCTTCACCTCACACAACTAACACAACAAAGAGAAGAGAAGACTTCTATAAATGCAAGAAACACAAGCCGAACAAGAGACTAGTTTTTTCTTAGCTTATTTTTATTTAAAAACTTTAATCAACTTGTAGTTTTTACTAGCTTATTTTTATTTAAATTTCAATTAAAGTGTAATTCTAGTTTCCAGCTTATTTTTTAATGTAATGTTACTATTTTTAAACAAAATTAATGCAAGTTCGAAGTTAATCTTTAGTTCCTTGTTTTTCAAATTTTATTCATCTTATAACTCTACTCTTAGTCCTTAAAAATTGTGCTTACTTGCCTCTTTGTAATCCTTCTATAGCTAAGATTGACTTACATTGTTGTTTCTTAGTTAATTCAAGTTTAAAAGAATTTTTGGTTTACCTAAGGGGGTGTTTGGTAGAAGCCCAAAATGGGTCAGTTTGGGTATGGAATGGGTTACAAGCACTCAGCCATTTTAGGCTGAGTGTGTGGGTTTAATTAAGCTAAAAAGAATCACAGATTTTAGTAAAAAAAATTGGTTTTTAAAGTCTCTTAAGTTTTGTCAAAAATTTGGTAAGAAAAAGCTCCCAACCCACTTAAGCTGCTTATGCAGCTTAAGCACACCTTATTTGTGCCATTTTGAGTATCTCTAGCCAATTTACCAAGCCTTGTTGCTGTCACTTGGGTTTGACCAAGTTTAAGTCAAAAGTTGGCTTTACAAATTTTTTTTAGAACCCTCCCTTTTAAGCCACAAAATTCAGCAGCTTTTAGTGTTTTTTAGGCTCCCAAGTTTTGAAAATAAGCTCATTGTTCATCCTTGTAAATCTGTTTGGGGTTGGTTGTGGCTAAAAAGCCCAATTGAGCTTATTTTTCATAAGCCCAAAAAGCCCCTAGCCACTGCCTGTTTTTCCCCTGGTGCTGAAACCAATATTCAGCACCCTTTAACTTGCTTATTTTGTGTTAAGCCACTAGTTTCTTTTGGTTTTTAGTATAGCCCTTAGGCCCCCCTTCAAGCCCCCAAAATAGTGTAGCTTAGTTAGGCCTCTAGGTTAGCTTATTTTAGCTACAAAATAGGTGATTTTCTGCTTTTCTTTAAATGGTCACTTTAGCTTATTTCTGTTTTAGCTTAATTTAGGGCTTATTCTTATTAGGTTTAGTTAAAATAGGTAGACATAGCTTAGTCTTGTTAGTTAAATTCACTTTCAGCTTATTTTGAGCTCTTAAGCTCAAAGAAAAAGCCAATAAGCTTTTTAAGCTTATTTGGCTTTCTGTCAAAAACAGCTTATATTTCTGGCTTATTAAGTGAGTTCCAGACCTTATGCCTTTTATTAAAAATATTGCCATTAAGCTGCTTTATAACTTTGCTTTTTTAAGTTTTGTAAAATAAGCACTTTGGACCTTATTTGATAATCGGGGTCCAACTCAGGGACCATTTGTGTAATTTCGGCTTTTATAGTTAGCACAGTTAATTCCTTAGGTTAGATACTTGTTACACTGTTAGTCCTTTAGGGTATTTCACTGTTAGTCCTTGCCAGTTAGGTTAGTTAGTTATTTAATTTAATTTAATTTAGTTTTAGGGTTAATTTTAATTAGTTTAATTAGTTATAATTGCTACAGTAACTTTTAGGGCTTTTTATATTTTTAGATTTCTCAACTTTTTCTTTATTTAATTTGATTTTTTTTAGATTTTTTATAGTTATATTTTCTGACTTTTTATATTTAATTAGTTTTAATTAGTTTTTAATCTTAGAAAATTCATAAAAAATACAAAAATTAACAAAAAAATATTTTTCTTTTTAATAAAATTTTATTTAATCAGTTAGTTTATATTAAAAATATAAAAACTTATGTAGGGTAATTTTTGCTAAAAATTCAGTTCCGGGCCCGTTTACGAGCCCGGATTTTTCGTTTCTTACCGTTTTGTTCGTTTTTGAACTCCGTTTTTGAAAATTTTTACATTTTCTTTTAAGTTAGAATATTTTTGATTTATTAAAATTTTAAAATTAATTTTAGGACTTTATTTTTATAATTTTTAGTTTTAGGCTTGCGATTTAATTCCCGGTAGTCTATAATTGCATGTTTAATTTAGTTTATTAGTTTTAATTATTTTAGTTAATTATTTTTAGCCTAATTATGTTCCCCGTAGATTTCTTAGGATTTCCATTG
>BQNB010061866.1:10319-36307 GCA_026074375.1 Tanacetum coccineum
ATATATATATATATATACACACACGATATGATATTCAAGTTTAATTAATTCAGCACTATAAATACATATGTATTCAGTGTATGTATTTAAAGGTTTTTTTGTGACAGTGGCACAGGGCCACCGTAACCAACGAGACGGCCCTAATACCATTAATATATGGTTTCTCCGGCTCACACTGTGCAAGTAGCTGACATTGATGATTTGTAATACCGAATTTGGTACATGCCTATTTACACGTAATACATGTTGCAACTATGATTATAAGCAATAATATATCTATCAATAAACGAATAAAGTAAGTAGCTAGTATTCATATTTGCTTCCTCGTAACTTAATGACACATTATTAAAATGTAGATGATGCATCTAATGGATCAATCGGGTTACTTGTGAATATTTTCTTACCTACATGATATCGTTCACTAGCAGAGTATATTAATTCTTTACTGTTCTCGTTCGATATTATTAGCACACGTCTATTGATTATTGGGTTTTTATTTATCGTTTAATGATTAGCACATGTTAATAAGATGTATTGCATGATTATTGTACGTGTGCTTATAATTTGTACGACATCCAGTTTATTTATCTTATTAGTACGCAAAAACGTTACTACTGGTCTTATTAGTTACGTGTCATACTTCAATCGTAATATTAGTTAAATTTACATTAGGTAATTGGATTCCCTGTTGCTATGACATGTTTTTCAAATGCATGTGTAATCTTTGTATTTTTGAAAGTTACACGTTTTATACTTAACTGATTTTGTATGTGATGTTACTAAATTCTTTAGTTTTTATTTTTTCTAGTTTTATTAAATCTAACATGAATAAGTTTTCCTTAAAATTGATTAATAAGATTTTATGATTGACTCTGAGATAATTTTCAATGCATAATCATTATGGTAAAAGAACTTTATAGGACTCGGTTTATAACAAAAATCATGATTGTAAAACAATTCGTATGTTAATGTTGTTGTGTCTAACTTTGATGTTTGGTCCAACAGAATTTTTTCTATCATAGCGTTTTAGCATATTAACTAGTCATTTTAGTAATAACTTTGGAACATTAATTATAAGCATGATCTAATAATCTTATGGTTTAATTTGATTTGTCTATCTTCGTTTCGTACGTTAATCCACTGGTTTAAAACCCCTCGATCGTGTGTAAATATATACTTAAGGTTTAGGTAATATTTGATTTGGTTATGCTTCTTTAAATTATCATGGTTTTGAATTTGATGTAAAACATTATCTAAGTTTTCATGCAATTTGGTTAGCATACATACAACATATAGTATCAATATACTAATAAAAAGTTGGTGTCTCGTTGCATGTGGTTGAAAAAAGAATTGAGTTACTAATCTAATACGACTACCGTAATATGATATGATTATAAAATAATCAGTATTGTAGTTAAAGTGAATAATATTATGTTTATTATAAGTGATGACATGTCATCGACTCAAATAAAGTAATAAAGAGTAAATAAATACGATACTTGTCATGAAAAATATATGTTATCGTTACGAATATGAGACGTGAATTGCAACATTTTTGTGAAGATTGCCTAATATTAATGGACGTGAATTCTTAAACACAAGTATAAAAAGAATAAAATGTACAAATCAACTATGATTAATTGATTATGCCATGAGTTTGTTACATGTATGCGCATATGTTGTTATGAGACGTCCCATTATGTGGTTAAACGATAAATTTATGTGTTACAAAAAATTGTGCAACTTCACTATCGTATACCAGTAAATGTTTCTTACAGTATTTCATAACGCTATAAATTAAGATAAATATTATTGGAGAATGTGATGAAGTATTAGTATCTTTATATTATTCGACTTTACATAAAAGTAAAGTGAAATCGATTAAAAGTACATGCGGTCATATAAGTTTATGAGCCAAAGATTAGTGTATTAATTGGCATGACCTATTGAACCATCTCACGTCAATGATGATGTGAAATATATAAGAGAACCATGAGTTTCTTCAAAGATGACAATCATAAAAGCGAAATAATATATTATCACATGTGTTTCAGTTGCACTTGACTTTATGCCACGAGTTTCTTCAAAATATATTACACACTATTCATAGATTTAAGAATCTATGCTAGCACATTTTGCTCCGTAAGAGATTGTCATGAGAAACGAAGTTTAAATATTAAAATGCATTGTATTCTTTTGTATCTTCCGCGACATGCATTATATAAAAATTAGTAAAAGCTAATCATAGCCATAGCATAAGTTTATGAGCAATAATTATAACATTTTTGGCATGACCGGTTCTATCATCCCAGGTCATTAATGATGCGAAAACTATTGAAGAATAAGGTTCTTCAATCTAATGTTATCTCTCAAAAAGAAGTTGATTTATATCTATCAACTAGATTGAGGACTTAATCCCTCAATATTCTGGAAAGAAAACAAATGAATATATGTAGGCATACAAATTCATTGTATGAACCATTATAACAAATGAATATATAAGAAAGAAGTTGATTTATTCATCTATCAACTAGAGTTTAAAATCGATGCATCGTCTAAATGGTTATCAAATCGCAACCTCAAGTTTTCATGATTAATAGCTCAAAACGAGCCTAATATTCCAGAGTAAGTATTTCATCTAGAATATCTGATGAATTACTTCTAAATTTTCAATGATATTTAGAGAAAAACTTTTTGTTGTTGTATGGGGTCATATTATAATATACACAACAACAAAATTAGCATCATGCCAATATGTTATTATAAATCCTCCATTTTATAATTGGTTTTGGTTATAAACCAAAGATATCCCATTTTAGTTTTTTTTTGTGCAAATTTCTCCACCTAAATGCATATATACGGGATATAGAAGAAGGATAATTCCTCCAGGAGGAGAAAAGTAGCTGTAAATTCAGAATGAATTATCATATTCTATTGATCCTCGAAAGAAATTTTATGAATTTTTATTCAATGGATAATCTAATCACCATACATAAACATTGGCCAAAAACAAAATTTCAGCTACTCGTGCTCTGAATATAAGTTGTCCCTCAAAGACACTATTTTATTATGACATGCTTCAAGCATGGTAGACAAATCGATTCCAAATAAAATCCTCGATGAAAAATATAGAGTATGAAAACAAGATGGTTGTTCGAGGTATAAAGACCCCATGATAGTCTCATAAAGAGACACTAGACATTAAGGTTCTAAAGAACCTCAGATAGCTAATGAGATCTCAATAAATTCTATCTTGTCTTGAATTATATGGACTTTTTAATGTAACTTTTAAGCTAATCGCGCTAGACTAAAATAATCATTTACGTAAACCGGTTACAAACAATTTTATGGTTTACGTCCAAACAAGTGTTATATATTTATTATAGAGATAATTATTAACTTTGCGTATTTTATTTTTTATTAGTCACGTAAAAGGCTTACGTTTCGCAATAAAATACATTTAGTCACACCCCGGAAATACCTAGACTTACCTATACTCAAACCAATAACCACTTTTAAACCTTAAACACAAATATTATTAAATTAATCTTGTGTTACACTAGGGACCGGTTATGGGGAATAAAAGCACTAGAATATCTTTAATGATCCTTAAGTACATGTACAAATCCTATGTAATTAAACCTTGTACAACATGTCCCTAGATTAAGCAAATACACAATGGTTAATAACCATTTTGCTCTCTTTTCTCCCTTGGATACCCGGCAACATGCATGTACATACACAAACCTTAAGATTTTGCTAAATCTTGGTAAATCTTGTACTTAGATCATGTAATTAAGAAATGTTCCTATGTGGTTTAACAAATAACAATTTGTGAGGCTAACTAGAATCCACAAAACCATCTAGTTAGGGCTGGTTTTGGTTTGTTTGGGGCTAGGAATATGTAACTAGTATTCTTACCTATAAATACTCATCCATACTTACCATTTAACACTTTTACAACTCACAAACACTCAAACAAGAAAAACAATACTAGTTCTCTCTTGTCTCGGGTTATAAAACGCAAACAAACACCTTCTTACTTTCCTTCGAACCAACCGTACAACACTAAGGCTTTTTTTCCCATTCAAGTTCACAAGGAATACACAGACTAAGGTTGGGTGTTACTAAGACTGTAAAGCTTAGGGTTTGGTTGTTGATCAGTGTTTTTCGCAGAGGGTGCATCATTACTGCTTACACTCGAAACATTAAATCCTTAGGTCTCATTGAAGTCGCGTTCAAACTATACATTCATAACTATATTTGTTTTCTTTTATTTATAGTTCATTATGTCACGCTTAAAATGTAAATAATAAGCTTAACGTGAGCTTAGCAAAATAAGTAACAAATACATGTACACGCAATGTTTAGGCGTTTTATTAAAACATTGTGTGGTGTTAAAATATAAAGGAACACGTACAAGTAATTTAACAACAAGCTAAGGCTTAGGTGTATTCATTTAAAAATGAAAACTTGGGAACCGACGTGAACACTAAGTCATATACACGATTTCCTCAAAAACTATACGTAAACCTTTTGTGTAAACATGATACTATGGCTTGGAAAGGAGTACGTGACCCATTTAAATGGGATCCTTGGGGACAACCCGACCTCTATTTTTTTTTTTAACCTTTTTCTGATAAATATGGCTTACGTTGGATGATTAGAATAATATCGAAGCTTAGGAAAGCACTAGAGAGGTTAACGAACCATTGGAGTCTCGTTAAAACCAAAACAGCCCGCGTTTGGGCCCAACAGGCCCAACAGTTCATGGGTAGAGGCCCATGGCATATAAATAAGCTCATTTGAGCTTACTCAGGTTTATAAATTATTAAAACTCTTTGGAATAAAACAATATGCATAGGAAGTTTAGCGGGCCACGAATGGGCCCCATTTAACCCTACAAAGGCCCAACAGTCCCTTGCAGTGGGGCACCAACAATTTTGTAATAAGCTCTAAGTGTTATTCTAAATCCTAAGTGTTTATAGGGCTTATATGGACCCTATGTATCATGAAAGCACAAAACGAACCTATATCGGGCTCATTAGCCCATTTCTGTGACCCACAAAGCTCATAAGCCACAAATAAGCTTAGACAACTTATTTGTGAGCTTAAGCAACTTATAAGGCTTATAATAAACCTAGAAAAATTATTGGACCTTAATGAATCAAGTCGAATCCCTTAATAAATCTAATGGACTCGTATCGAGTCCAAAAGCCTATTTCCGAGGGACTTATCGGCTTATGAAGTAAGCCACTAAGTAAAATATAGCTTAATCAGTTTCATGCGTTGCTTATTTTAGTTAGGAAATTATGATTAGTCTATATTGAAACCATAATGGACCTTTACAAACATTCGGGTTAAGATTGTTGGGCTAACGAGCCCAATGAGCTCGAAAAGCTCAAATAAGCTTCACCCAAGCATATTTTTAGCTTTAACAATTTTAAAGTAAAGTTTAAATAACTTAATAAGGGCTTATGTGGCCTGTGAAAACCTAATTGGACCTTGGGATTTTTATTGGGCCTTAACGAGTCAATAAGGCCCAACAAGCCATAAATAAAGCTCATTGAAGCTTATTTATATGCTGACCATGCTTATAAGGCTTATTGGGGTCCTTAAAAGCCAAATGCCATTGAATAGGACTTAAAATGTGATTTTTACAAGTTAAGGGACTAAAGGTGTAACTTTGTAAAGTTGAGGGTTAAAACTGTCAAAACTATTTTCCTATAAAGTCTAGGGGCTGTTTTGACATTTCTAAAACTTAAGGGGCTGTTTGAAATATATAAGTACTTAAAGTGTAATTATTGAAAAGTTGAAGGACTAAAAGTGTAACTTTGGAAACCTAAGGGTTTAAAGTGTAAATACTATATTTTCATAAACATAGGGACTGTTTTTGTAAATATAGAAAACCTAAGGGTATTTCATGAACGAAAATGATTTTATCAACACTTAACATATCGGACGAGTTATATTCGGATATTATACAAGTTAAACCACGACTTAATAAATATGAATATTTATTAATAATGATTATACGTATACTAGAAACGTGTGTGATCGTATACCTTCCCAAGAGCCATCAAGTGAATTCAAATACAATAAACAGGTGCACCACCACACAAGTGATAACAGTTATATAAACTAGCAATTTATTGTAGTTTATGCATTGAGTCGTTAGCCTAAACTTGTAGACTAAGACTGGCCGTATTTGCTTAGGTATTTGACGGTGTGATTCATTGCTATACTTGGATATATTTATCATTTTCAGAGGACTATTCACCAAGGTGAGTTCATAGCCCCATGTTTTACGAATATTTAAATGATTTACATCTTTGGGGTGAGAACATGCTTTGTTTTACAAATTGGACGCAAGTGTACATTTTATACTATGATTACGTGTTTGCCTAAGTAGCGATAACCCACTGAGCCCTTTTATCATGAACTGTCAATTGCTAGATTGCGAGCGCGAATGTTATAAATAGATCTATTTGGGATTGACATCCCCGTTTGGGTGAGTAGCGCTCACTGTGCCGGTTTGCCGGACAACAAACGTATACCATGTCAGATTTGGGATGTTGCGGGTTAGAACATCATTCACGGGCAATGTTGGAATTTATTGCATTCATACATATCGTGCTTCAGGTCATGAGTTAGGAAACACGTAATTACTTTTTATGTTGTTTGCATTTTTGCTTAATATTATGCTTGGGAAAATCTTGCGGTCCTAAATTTACCTACATAAACTATGAATTCACCAACTTTATGTTGAGTTTTAAGCTGTTTTCTATCAATAGGGCAGAGGTGCCAACGATACTTGGGGGTCACTTTATGGAGAGTAAATATTAAATATTTGGGGAGTATTACATTTTTGGGATATTTGTTATAAACGATTCTTTATTATGTTGTCAAACAAATTTGAGCCACGAGCTTATGTATGAACAAGTTTTTTGTTAATCCAATTGTATCTTTTTTTTAAAACGTCACGTTTAGTGGCGTTCTCATATCCCCTTTGTGGGGGAGGGGGTAGGCTATGGTTGGGGGTGGGTTGGTGGGTCGTGGGTTGAGTGGTCGGGTGTTATGTGGTGAGGCTATCCAGGGGGCTGGTTGTGCGGGGGTGGGGCGCTTCGCTGTGGGATTCTGGTTAAACAGGGAGGGGCGGTGTGCGGATTGGGTGAAGGTGGTTGGGGAGGTGGCTGGGAGGGGGGGAGTGAGGGGATGGGGCTGTTCGGGGCCTGTGGGGTGCGGGGGGTGGTGGGTGGTGGCGGAGGGGGGGTGGGGAATGCGGCTTGGCGGGGGGCCGGTTGGGGGGGGGGTTAGGTGGGGTGGGCTCATTAGTCTATGAAGTACGCCCTCGGATATTCAACACTCCGCTGCTACCCAGATTTGGGGTGTTACAGATTGGTATCAGAGCCAGGTTATAGAGAACCAGGTCAAAAGTTTTGTCTGGACTATAACCATTTTCAAACACTTTATTTTACAAACGGGGTTTGCACGGGACATACATGCATTACTTGTTTGCATCTAGCACATATATGCTTACATGACATACACTATTTTAGCATTAGTAGTTTACTAAGTGCTTACATGATTGATATACGCGTATATAAATTATACTACGTATATTCTTATAAGAGTCTTATAAGTTAAAGGGTTTTTGGCTTTAAATAGCCACGTACTTTCTCAAATGTACCCATATGGTACGTGTACTAAATTTATTGCCCATATCATACACGAACTTTGCATTTCGTGTCAATATGGTACGTAAACTGAATTTTCCACCTGTTTAACAGGCTAAACGCTTACGTGGCATACACTATTCATCATCTTCTCAAATGTACCCATATGGTACGTGTATTAAATTTAGAATTTTTTTGCAAAACTTTAAAAAAATATTTCGTACTTTTTAAAACGTAAAATTGTATAAAATCGTTAAAAATTTTTTTGAATTTTTTTTATTTTTTTCAAAGGAAAACGTTTAGTTTTTTTTATATTTTAGATTTTTCTTAACTTTAAAAAACTGTTTTAACTTTTAAAATTTTTAAAAAAATGTTTTTATTTTTTCGAAGAAAACGGTAAAAATGTTTTAATTTTTTAAAATTTTCTTAACTTTAAAAATAATTCCGTAAGAAAAAAAATTCGATTATTTAAAAAAAAAATTAATTAAGATTTTAAAAAGTACAATTTTGTTTAAAAAAAGTTGTAAAAAAATTAAATTTTTTACGAATAATAATGTAAAAAAAATATTTTTTAAATTTAAAAAGTACAAAAAAAAAGTAAATTTGTTTACAAAATTAAGTTCTAAAAAAGTGCGATTTTTTTTTAATTTTGTAAAACAAAAAATTTTTTTAAAATAATGAAATAAAAATATTAAAAAGTTAAAAAAAAAATTTCCTATTAATGTAACCGGTTTTACAAGTAGCCGGTAATAAATGTACCATATTGACACGAAATGTAAAGTTCATGTACCATATGGATAATAAATTTAGTACACGTACCATATGGGTATATTTGGAAAAAGTACGTGGCTATTTAAAGCCAAAAACCCTTTAAGTAATACTTATATAAGTTATTTTTGCTTTTTGCAGCAGTCATGTCTTCTATATCATCTGCGGTTACCTACACTTCCGTCTATACCGATTCTGAGCCAGGCAGAGTCTTCTGGGGAGCCGATGAGGAGATATCTGACGGAGGTTCTCCACGATTCATTGTATACGGATACGATGGACTCCCGATGCATCCGGTAGCCCCACCATCACCGGATTACATACCAGACCCAGAGGAGCCACAAACACCGCCAGTTCCATAGGACGAGGATGAGCGTGAGCCCATGTTCATACAGGCACATGATCCTGACTACGTGCTAGAGCCTATGTACCCTGAGTATATACAATTGGAGGATGAGCATGTGTTCCCAGCTGAGGAGCAGCCATTACCTCCTGTTGATTCACCCACTACTGAGTCACCAGGGTATGTTACTGAGTCGGATCCCGAGGAGGATCCAGAGGAGTATGAGGATGATGAGACAGAGGATGGTCCGGTTGACTATCCCATGGACGGGGGAGATGATGGAGATGATGATGAAGGCGATTCATCTAGGGATGACGCTTATGATGAGGATGAGGACAAGGAGGACGACGAGGAGGAGGAGGAGCACCCAGCTCCGGCCGACTCCGCTGTTGTTGTACCTACTGTTGAACCTGTGTCCCCACCTGAGGGAACAGAGCCTGTTATACCACCACCCTCCACCGACATTTTCTATTACTGGAGCTAGGTTCCCAGTTCCGGCTTTTTGGCTTCCATACCCCTTCCCACCAGAGTGCAGAAAGGTTGAGAGATTCCTAGCACCATGACTACTCATCACCATCACCACTATTCTCACTATCAACACCCTCTGCAGGGAGAAACCTTGCTAGGTGCACGGCCCCACTACACATTCATCACCACCAACCTGTGCTATCGCCATTATACCATCATCTGTGTGTCCAACCCAAATCAGGACCACTCAGGTATAGCATCCACTTAGGCCCTTATTGATGCAGGTTACTGCCGACATTACCATCACCTCCACTACCACCACTACCACCATCTCTATACATACCACCCACCTGTTGACCGTAGGGATGATGTTCCCGAGTCCGAGCTGCCACCTCGCAAGAGGTTGTGTTTGTCTACTCTAGGCCCCAGGTATGAGATCGGGGAGAGTTCTACTGCTAGACCTATCAGAGGTTGAGGGATAGATTATGGGTTTGTCAGCACTGTGGATGCTGAAGCGAGACGACAGGGGATTGATGAGGTTGGGTATGGTATTAGGGATACTTGGGTAGATCCGGCAGAGGCAGTCCCTGAGATAGCACCTATGACCGTGGGAGAGGTCAATACTAGGGTTACAGAGCTTACTGAGCTCCATGAGCGTGATACACAGGACTTGTATGCTTTATTAGAGGATGCTCAGGATGGTAGGACTCGTATATCACAGCGAGTCGCTATGGACTCACAGCGGATTGACTTACTTATGGGGGATAGGATGACTCTCCAAGAGACAGTATGGATTGTGGAGGAGGAGGCCTATGCTTCCCGAGAGGCTTAGGCTCACTAGATAGGATTGAGTCAGGCAACCCCATCAGGAGCTTCTGACCCACCGTGATCATGTGTATGCACACGAGACCCATATCCAGGGACATCAGGCACAGCTACAGCTGCAGAGTACTCTCATTTAGACACAACACCAAGTTTATGAGACTCATTTCAGATGCAGCAGGTTAAGATGGCAGCGCTTCGAGAGTCTGACCGTAGGCGCCAGGCACAGATGGCAGAGACTCTCCGAGTGATGAGATACATGAGGGGAGAGATGAGTGACATGCATGTCGAGTTGTTAGCACATCGAGAGCAGCAGAGGAGAGCTAGACAGCCAGGACCAGATGCTAGGATTCCAGATCACCAAGATGCTTTTGGGGATGCTGACAGTCACATCTAGTGGTTTATGTTATTTTGTCTTGCTAGGTCGTTGTACATTCATGTTAAGTATTAGGGGTTTTCCCCGCTAGCATAGCCTTAGATCTTTTATATTATATTTTGTGTACCAACAACTATTTCATGTAAAATTTTCTAAGTTATAAATGAAATAGATATGTTATGTTGTACTATATACCTCTCTTGTGTTGTCATCTCATCTGTAAATCATTACTATATTCTATCATGATTATAACCTCACGTTTTGTCTTTTGTGATCTAGACAAATCAAGGCACCTACGACCAGACGAGGACAGAATACCCCTACTAGCAACACCAACCCAAACAACATGACTCCAGAATCCGTCCATCTATGATTGATCAAGCTCTTCAGTGAAACTCCACCAATGGAGACGCAAGCCACAGTTCGCACGGGGATGACCGAAGGAATGTGCAAACTGCACGCCCTTGTTTCTACGCTGACTTCATGAAGTGTCAACCTTTGAATTTCAAAGGAACGGAAGGCGTGGTCGGTTTAACTCGATGGATCGAAAAGATGGAATCAGTCTTCAATATCAGTGGTTGTGCTATTGAAAATCATGTTAAGTTTGCCACTTGCACTCTGTTAGGGGCTGCCTTGACTTGGTGGAATGGTCAGATAAGAACCTTAGGTCCTGAAGCATATTCAATGACTTGGGAAGTACTCAAGAAGAAGATAACGGATAAGTATTGTCCGCAGGGTGAAATCAAGAAACTAGAAATTTAGTTGTGGAACCTAAAGGTCAAAGGGAATGATGTTCCAATATACACTGAACGTTTCCAAGAGCTAACCCTAATATGTACCAAGTTTGTTGCTAATGAAACTGAAAAGGTTGACAAGTACATCAGTGGACTTCCTGACAACATTTATGGGAATGTCAAGTCTGCCAGACCCAAGACGTTGGATGAGACTATTGAGTTGGCCAACGACTTGATGGATCAGAACTCCGCACCTACGCGGAAAGGCAGTCTGACAACAAAAGGAAGGCTGATGATTCATCCAGAAACAACCATGGTCACCAACAACAACCCTTCAAGAGGCAGAATGTCGCCAAGGTCTACAATATGGGGACAGGTGAAAAGAAGCCGTATGGGGGAAATTTGCCCAAGTGCACCAAGTACCATTTTCACCACAATTGCCGTGGACTCAAGAATGTTGCCAACAAGTGCAACAAGGTAGGGCACTTTGCCTGTGACTGCAGGAGTTCTGGCAACACAAATGTTGATAATACTCAGAAGGCAATGGGCAAATTCCCAAGGGGGGAATGGTTGTTTTGCAATCGTGGTGCTACAGCGACCATTTCAAGAGAGATTGTCCAAAGTTGAAGAATAAGGATGGAGGAAATGGGAATGCACAAGGTTGGGTGTATGCAGTTGGGAATGCAGAGAAGAAAGGGAATGCATCGAGGGACCCGAACTCTAATGTCGTCACGGGTACGTTCCTCTTAAACAACCACTATGCATCTATCTTATTCGACACTGGTGCCGATAGAAGCTTTATATCTACTGCATTTAGTTCCCTGATTAACATCGCCCCAACTCCATTAGAAAATAGTTATGATGTCGAACTAGCAGATGGGAAACTAGTCGGGATAGACACTATTATACGAGGTTGTACTTTAAATTTCTTAAACCATCCGTTCAACATAGATCTAATGCCCGTAGAACTGGGAAGTTTCGACATTATAATCGGCATGGATTGGTTAAGAAAGTATCACGCCGTGATCGTATGTGATGAGAAACTTGTTCAAATTCCCTATGGGAATGAAACTTTGATTTTTCATGGTAACGAAAGTAACAACGGGAGAGAATCTCGGTTGACCATTATCTCATGTTCAAAGGCTCAAGAGTACATGGCAAAAGGATGTCAGATCTTTTTGGCACAGATATCCGCCAAGAAAGAGGAGGACAAGTCGGAAGGAAAGCAACTTAAGGACGTACCAATCGTCCGAGATTTTCCTGAAGTGTTTCCCGAGGACTTGTCGGGTCTTCCTCCGGCTCGACCAGTGGAATTCCAGATCGACTTAATTCCAGGAGCCGCGCCCGTAGCTCGAGCACCGTATCGATTGGCTCCATCCGAAATGAAGGAATTGTCGGAACAACTGCAAGAGCTTTCCGACAAGGGCTTCATAAGACCTAGTTCCTCGCCTTGGGGAGCCCCCGTCTTGTTTGTCAAAAAGAAAGATGGGTCATTCAGGATGTGCATTGACTACCATGATTTAAATAAGCTGACAGTGAAGAATCGTTATCCACTCCCAAGGATCGATGATTTATTTGATCAACTCCAGGGATCCAGTATTTATTCGAAGATAGATTTAAGATCGGGTTATCACCAGCTTAGAGTACGAGAGCAAGACATTCCAAAGACGGCATTCCGAACTCGGTATGGTCATTACGAGTTTCAGGTTATGCCCTTCAGACTAACAAACGCACCTGCGGTATTCATAGACCTCATGAACTGAGTATGCAAGCCTTACTTGGATAAGTTTGTAATCGTCTTCATCGATGATATACTTATTTATTCAAAGGACAAGAAAGAGCACGAAGAACATCTTAAGGCAATTTTCTGAATGCTTAAGAAAGAGAAGTTATATGCCAAGTTTTCAAAGTGTAAATTTTGGATTTTGAAAGTACAATTTCTCGGTCACGTCATTGATAGCAGAGGTATCCATGTGGATCCAGCCAAGATCGAATCTATCAAAGATTAGGCCAACTCCTAAGACCTCCGATAGAGATCCGCCAATTTTTAGGTCTGTGGTTTACTTTCGATGGTTCATGAAGGATTTTCAAAGATTGCTAAATCATTGACAAAGCTTTACTCATAAAGGGAATCAAATTTGATTGGGTGAAAAGGAAGAAAATGCTTTTTGGCTAATAAAGCAGAAGTTATGCAGTGCGCCAATTCTGGCTTTACCTAAAGGAAGCAAAGACTTTGTGGTCTACTGTGATGCGTCACACAAGGGTTTAGGTGTTGTATTGATGCAGAGAGAGAAGGTGATTGCCTATGCCTCTCGACAACTAAAAATTCATAAGAAGAACTACACCACTCACGATTTAGAACTTGGATTGGTAGTGTTTGCTCCTAAAGAGATGATACATGACCTATATGGGAACCAAATTGGCACAATGTTAACCGACAATAAAAAGTTTACCTACACATCCTCGAATCAAAAAAGGAGCTTAACATGAGGCAACGCCGTTGGCTTGAATTGTTGAGTGATTACGATTGTGACATTCGTTATCACCCGGGGAAGGCAAACGTAGTGGCAGATGCGCTGAGCCGTAAGGAACGGATCGAGCCATTGCGGGTTCGAGCCTTAGTTATGACTATTGGCTTGGATCTTCCCAAATGAATACTAGAAGCTCAGATCGAAGCCCAGAAACCAGAAAATCTTATGAATGAAGATGTAGGCGGTATGATCAGAAAGGATATACCCAAGGAAAAGTTGGAACCACGCGCCGACGGAACTTTATGTTTACACGGCAGGAGTTGGTTACCTTGCTATGGAGACTTAAGATCCGTGATTATGCACGAATCCCACAAGTCGAAATACTCTATCCATCTCGGTTCTGAAAAGATGTACCAAGACATGAAGAAGCTATATTGGTGGCCAAACATGAAGGCTGACATCGCCACCTATGTTAGCAAGTGCTTGACATGGTCCGAGAAAGAGAGAAAGGTCAAGACGAACACTAGAGGCCATCGAGGACCTATTAGTACAACCAGCAAATCACGTGTGGAAGTGAGGATAATATCATGATGGTTTTTATCACAAGCTTCCATTGTTGAGTCACACGGTTTTGACACCATCTGGGTGATTGTGGATCGACTTACAAAATATGATCACTCTATTGCAAAATAAGGGAGGAATGATCATTAGACAGTTGGCCAAGGTTTGTACCTGAACAAGATTTGTAGCTAGACAATGAATATATGTTTTAATCATCTGTGATTCGTGATGGGTGATTACATCAAAAAAAAAAATCTTCTGGTGAGATCATTTTAGTAATGCTTTGGGTAACAGATATATGTATGAGCACTGCGTATCATTCCAGAAGCCGACGGCTAGAGCGAGAAGAACAATCCAAACTTCGAGGTACATGAATACGTGCTTGCGTGATCGATTTTGGCAAAGGATGGGTCAAGCATTTGCCATTCGCCGAGTTTTCATATAACAACAGTTATCACGCTAGCATAAAGGCCGCACCTTATGAGGCACTTTATGGCCGAAAATGTTGATCACCTGTGTGCTGGGCCGAAGTTGGAAAAGCTCAACTGACTGGCCCGAAATTGATCCAAGAAACATGGATAAGATATTCCTGATCAAGCAGAGAATTCAAGCTGCTCGGGACCGACAAAAGAGCTACGCTGATTTGAAGTGAAAGCCAATGGAGTTCGAAGTTGGAGATAGGGTTATGCTCAAGGTCTCACCTTGGAAAGAGGTTGTACGATTCGGTAAGCGGGGTAACTTGAACCTGAGATATGTCGGACCTTTCAAGGTGTTAGCCAAAGTTAGGAAAGTTGCCTACAGGCTGGAACTTCCTCAAGAGTTGAGCGAGTTCACATTCTTTCCATGTGTCTAATCTGAAGAAATGTTACGCTGACGAACCATTAGTCATGCCGTTAAAAGGAATTCATGTTGACGATAAGCTCCAGTTTGTGGAAGAGCCCGTTGAAATCATGGAACGTGAGATCAAACAATTAAAGCAAAGCCGGATACCACTAGTTAAGGTTTGTTGGAACTCTAGGAGAGGTCCTGAATTCACCTGGGAACGCGAAGATTTGTTAAAACAAATATTAAACATCAGCTTTTCACAAACCGGGCTTCGTCATCCACTAGTAAGGTCTTAAGCTTTGAGGACAAAGCTCTTTTAATGGGTGGAGACTATAACATTTCTCAATTTCAGGTCATTTTACGACATCTATTATTCGTCACTATTTATTTTGGTACGATACGCGTTTACTTTTAATGTAACTTTTAAGCTAAATCGCGTAGACTAAGAATAATCATTTAACGTAAACGGTCACCAAATAAATTAAGGTTTACGTCAAACAAGTGTTATATAATTATTAAGAAGATAATTATTAACTTTGCGTATTTTATTTTTATTGGTCCACGTAAAAGGCTTCGTTTGCAATAAGATTATATTTAGACTACACCCCGGAAATACCTAGTCTAACCTAAACTCAAACACAATACCCACTTTTAAAACCTTAAACACAAAATTAAATAAAATCTTGTGTTAATACCCACTAGGGCCGGTTATGGGGAAACAAAAGCACCTAGAAATCTTCTAATGATCCTTAAGTACATGTACAAATCCTATGTAATTAAACCTTGTACAACATGTCCCTAGATTAAGCAAATACATAATGGTTAATAACCATTTTGCTCTCTTTTCTCTTGGATACCAGGCAACATGCATGTACATACACAAACCTTAAGATTTTTCTAAATCTTGTCTTAGTTCATGTACTTAAGAAATGTACTTAAGTGTTTATCATAGAAATAATGTGAGGCTAACTAGTATACAATAATACCATCTAGTTAGGGCCGGTTTTGGTTTGTTTGGGGTAGGAATATGTAACTAGTATTCTTGCCTATAAATACTCACCCATACTTACCATTTAACACTCTTACAACTCACAAACACTCAAACAAGAAAAACAATACTAGTTCTCTCTTGTCTCGGGTTATAAAACGCAAACAAACACCTTCTTACTTTCCTTCGAACCAACGCACAACACTAAGGCTTTTCATACAAGTTCACAAGGAATACACGGGCTAAGGTTGGGTGTTACAAAGCTTTGAAGCTTAGGGTTTGGTTGTTGATCGTGTATTTCGCACGTAGGTTGCCACAATACTCGCATACACTCGAAACAAAACCTTAGGACTCATTGTAAGTCGCGTTCAAACTATACACTTCATACTATATTTGTTTTCTTTTATTTACTAGTCATTATGTCACGCTAACTTGTAAATAATAAGCTAACGTGAGCTTAGGCAAAATAAGTACAACATACATGTTACACGCAATGTTTATGCGTATATACGACCTTGTATGGTGTTAAAATATAAAGGAACAGGTATAAGTAATTTAACAACAAGCTAAGGCTTAGGTGTATTCATTTAAAAATGAAAAACTTGGGAACCGACATGAACACTAAGTCATATACATGATTTCCTCGAAAACTATACGTAAACCTTTTGTGTAAACACGATACTATGGCTTGGGAAGGAGTACGTGACCCATTTAAACGGTTGCATGGGATAACCGCGACCACTATACTAGCTAAATAAGCTTACGTTGGTGATTAGAATAATATCAAAGCTTAGGAAAGCACTAGAGAGATTAACGACCATTGGAGTCTCGTTAAAACCAAAACACGCTCGCGTTTGGGCCCAACAGGCCCAACAGTCCATGGGTAGAGGCCCATGGCTTATAAATAAGCTCATTTAAGCTTATCGAGGGTTTATTATAATTCGTAAAAACTTTTTGGAACTTAACAATATGCCTTAGGAAGCCTTAGCGGGCCAGTATGGGGCCATTATTACTAAACATGCCTAACAGACCTTGCTGTGGGGCCTTCGATTTGGAATAGCTCTTAGTTCTTATTCAATAGCCTAAGTGCTTATTAGGGCGTATATGGACCCTATGTTTCATGACAAGACGAAACAAACCTATTTCAGGCTCATTTGCCCATTTCCGTGACCCCACGAAATCATTGTTTTAACCACAAAAATATGCTTTGACAGCTTATTTGTGTGCTTAATAAATTTTAAGGCTTATAATATAACCTTACAAATATTATTGACATTATTGTATCAAGCCAAATAACCCTTAAAGCCTAATGGGATCGTTATCGGTTCCAATGAACCATTTCCGAGGCTTATCGGCTTATTAAATAAGCCACGAAGTAAAAACAGCTTAATCAGATTTCATGAGTGCTTATTGAGTTAAGAAAATAAGATTTGATCCTATATTGAAACCCTAATGGACCTTTACAAACATTCGGGTTAAGATTGTTGGGCTAACGAGCCCAATGAGCTCGAAAAAGCTCAAATAAGGCGCACCCGAGCTTATTTCTTCAGATTAAACAATTTAAGTAAGTTTAAATAGACTTAAGAGTGAAAAAAACTACAATTTTGCGTCCACTTTCTTTACAGGGTTATACACTTTTGGTCCATTTTTTTAAAAAATTTGGGGTTTAAGCCAAAACCGGTATCCATTTATCATTTGAGCTAAATAATCTAACAATTTTTGTTCACATTTGAGCCAAAACCCCGAGTATCCATTTCACATTTGAGCCAAAATCAGATTTATCGAAAATGTTAGATTTGGAAATCAATGTGAATTGGATACTCGGGTTTTGCTTAAACCGCAATTTTTTAAAAAAATGGACCAATGTGTTATACCTGTATAGATTGTGACCAAAATTGTAGTTTTTCTCCTTGACTTAATAAGGGCTTATGTGCCTTTGAAAACCCAATTGGACCTTTGAATTTCTTATTGGACCTTAACGAGTCCAATAAGGCCCAACAAGCCAAAATAAGCTCATCCGAGCTTATTTATAAGGCTGGACCAAGCTTATTTGACTTATTGGGGTCATTAAAAAACCCAAATGCCAAATGCTAGTACTTAATCGGACTTAAATGTTGATTTTTAACAAGTTAAGGGACTAAAGGTGTAACTTTGTAAAGTTGAGGGTTAAAACTGTCAAAACTGTTTTCCTATAAAGTCTAGGGCTGTTTTGACATTTCTGAAACTTAAGGGGCTGTTTGAAATATATAAGTACTTAAAGTGTAATTATTGAAAAGTTGAAGGACTAAAAGTGTAACTTTGGAAACCTAAGGGTTTAAAGTGTAAATACTATATTTTCATAAACATAGGGACTGTTTTTGTAAATATAGAAAACCTAAGGGTATTTCATGAACGAAAATGATTTTATCAACACTTAACATATCGGACGAGTTATATTCGGATATTATACAAGTTAAACCACGACTTAATAAATATGAATATTTATTAATAATGATTATACGTATACTAGAAACGTGTGTGATCGTATACCTTCCCAAGAGCCATCAAGTGAATTCAAATACAATAAACAGGTGCACCACCACACAAGTGATAACAGTATATATAAACTAGCAATTTATTATAGTTTATGCATTGAGTCGTTAGCCTAAACTTGTAGACTAAGACTGGCCGTATTTGCTTAGGTATTTTGCGTTGTGTTCATTGCATCTCGGTATATATTTATCATTTTCAGAGGACTATTCACCAAGGTGAGTTCATAGCCCCATGTTTTACGAATATTTAAATGATTTACATCTTTGGGTGAGAAACATGCCTTTGTTTTACTTAATTGGACGCTTGTGTACTTTTTTATACTATGAATAGTGTTTGCCTAAGTAGCGATAACCCACTGAAGAACTTTTATCATGACTGTAATTGCTATATGCGAGCTGCGATGTTTAATAATAGATCTATTTAGGTTTGACATCCCCCATTTGGTGATGTAGGCTCACTGTGTCGGTTTGTCGACAACAAACATAAACCATGTCGGATTTGGGATGTTTTTGTTGGTTGGGGCGGATGGGGGTGGGAAAGAGGGGTGGGAGAGAGGGGGGGGGGGGGTAGCGGGTAGGGGGAGGGGGGGGGGGGGGTGGGACGGTGGGGTTGGAGGGGGGCCGTTGGTAGGTCGGGGCGTGGTTTACACATCATTCACGGGCAATGTTGGCAATTTATTGCATTCATACATGTCGAGCTTCAGTGTCATGAGCTTAGGAAAACATAATTACTTTTTATGATGTTTGCATTTGTTGCTGTTCATATACTTGGAAATCTTGCGGTCCTACAATTTACATACATAAACCTATGAATTCACCAACTTTATGTTGACGTTTTAAGCATGTTTTTCTCAGGTCAATAGGGCACGAGGTGCCAAGATACATTGGGGGTCACTCTGTGGAGAGTCAATATTAAAGATTTGGGGCGTATTACATTTTGGGACATTTGTTATAAACCGAAATCTTTACTTATGTTGTCAAACAAATTTGAAGCCACGAGCTTATGTAATGAACAAGTATTTTGTTAAATCCAATGTATCTTTTTTTTAAATCGTAATAAGTGTGTCTTTTGTGTGGTTTCTCCTTCTAAGGCGGATATTTTTGATGATGTTGTGTCGTACTCTTTTTATTGAAGTCGGTTTAGATGTAATGTGTCGTTTAGTTGGGTTGATTGGCTAAAAAAATCCTCATATTGTAACTTTGTAAGTTTTCTAGCTTCTTGCTAGTTTTTTAATAAAGTGTTGTTCAAATATATATATATATATATATATATATATATATATGCATGATGAGGATCATAAAACAATTAATATCCAAATGTGCGCTCAATGAAATGATTGGTCAACCTAAAAAGACTTAGTATCTTGCAAATACTAAAAGTATTGGAACGTAAAGTTCATACACGTCAATGTGTAAAAGCTATTGGATATGCATCGGTTTTTTTGTGTGAAACCGAAATAAGAGCTCTAAAGTTATGTGCTCTAAATACTTGAATTGTGAAATAAATAAATTCACAAAAACAATAAGTTGATTATTAAGAGGCGTATTGTCTCGAGGTGGATGTAAATATCTTATCGATATTTTATGAGATAAGCTATATATAAGTTTTTAATTTTCTCTAAAATGGGGTTATTAGAGCCCTCATATTTCACGAAGGATATGTAATGCCTCAAGCATGGCTCACAACTTCAACTTCTAGAAACAATTAATAAAGTTATCAACAACTTTATTTGATCAAATTGAATGAATGCTTTTATGGATCAAAATCATTCTGTACGCATAATATAAATTGCTTTTGCATATCTCTACTACTTTATAAATCATTTAGCCAATTTCTAAAATTAGAAGTACTTAAAATTTTAAGTAAAAAAGATTACTTATTATAGAAAGATTTGTCTTACTTTTACTATAAGTCAATAAAAACACATAATAAAAAGTTATAAATGAAAATTTAAATGTCTTAATATGAAATTCATTTTGTAACAACCCATTTAATCATTTTAAATTCCTAAACTTGTAACAACCCTTAAAATTAATAGCGTCCATTTTGTAACAACTCAGACATTAAGCCATAGCCCACATAAAAAAATACCTATTAAAAAAATGCCTAAATCTTTAATTCATGTTTTTAATCCATGCTCTAAAATCTAATCTACATGATATAAATAACCACAAACACAAAAAAAGAATCATCATCTCTCTCATTTTCTGCCAACTAAATAACACCTTCGCCTCAACCGCCAACACCTTCTCCACCGCCGCAACCTTTGCCGATTGTCGTTGCCACAATCAGCCACAACCATCACGGTTTGTTGTGCTTTGTTGGTTTTGGTGGCATATTT
Organism: Tanacetum coccineum; assembly: GCA_026074375.1. Classification (NCBI taxonomy): domain Eukaryota; kingdom Viridiplantae; phylum Streptophyta; class Magnoliopsida; order Asterales; family Asteraceae; genus Tanacetum; species Tanacetum coccineum. The sequence continues at coordinate 31,225 of BQNB010061866.1, forward strand.
GGTGGTATTGGTGATAGATCAGGTGGTTTTGGTGGTTTCATTTGTAGATGTGGTTTTGAAAATTAGTTCCATGAAATTTAAAAGGAGTGCACATTAGACACTAAGTATCACATAAATTTTGAGATTTTCAAGAAATGGAGTATCACAAATAATAAATCGATAGCGATCCCAAATACACAAGAAACATCAGAACATCACTTAAAAATGACATTGAATGAGGTAGGTGGAAGGGTATGAACATGATTAGTGTGACAGTGGGTCGTGGTGGTCGAATTGCTTTTGTTACGTGTCATCTCGTAAATGTGAATCTGCTTGTAACATATACTACCAGGGTGACTACCTATTCTCTAATTACCGTGTCAACTAGACGAGCAGGGTTGAGTTAAATCATCGTGATGTATGAAAAACATTACAAGACGTTTATTATATTGATCGATGCATCGTTTCGATGGTTCGGCTGTGAGGAAGCCACCATGAATGCGGACAATGATGAATAGTTTAGGATGAATGGCGTGAATAAGAATAATAAACCAATGTATATATTCTCTATTTACAATAATTTCTTTGAGGAAAACATTTTACTTTTATTCAACTTCCAAAATTATGTATGTAATTTCTTTTCAAAACAACTAATCAACTCCGTAATTATATCATCCAAAAAAGGCATCTATACAATTTCTGATTTCAATATAAAGCATTCATCCATCAACTTTTTAAGTACTGTAAGTTTTATTTTAAAAAAGCCAATGTATGCCTTAGAGTTTTTTAAACAATACAGTAGGTAAAAAATAAAAAAAATAATAATAACAAATACAAATCATGAAAGTGCTAGCCGGATACCTGCGTTACAACGACGGATACATATGTAACAAAAGTTTTTAGGCAATTAAACGTCTTTTAATTATATGTTTTTTTTAAGAATAACTTTACTAAAGATGTTAAAAATTTGATAGTGGTGCATCTATATCTAAACTACATATAATGCATTTTAGACTCTCTCTCTACTCATTTATACTAAATATTCGTAAAAAAAGATTTCAAGCATTACAAGTTATACGTTTACAATTATTTAATGCGCTAATCTTTATCTCTACTAATATATAAAACATTTAGGTCATTCTAATTTTATAAGTCTTAAAATTTTTAAGAAATTAAAATGTTAGAAAAAGATATAACGCCATTAGTCGATCCCTTTAAGTGCATTCATGCGGTCTTATTTTGAAATATTAAAAGGCATGTAACTTGTAACAAACTTAAAAAACGAATTATGAAAAAAAAATTAAGATACGAATTTGTAGACTTGTAGGTGTTGCAAAAGGTGGCAAAAGGACAACTATTGGCGGTCAAATCTTAACATTGCTATGTGGTCCTATAGTTATTTTAATTAAAAGCTATCATTAATTCTTAAAGTTGTTGTAAGAAAAAAAAATGCATAAATGAAAACATCTATTCGTCACAAAATTTAGTCACGGGGTATTCGTCGTCGCATTGCACGGGTACCTTACTATTTATGTCTTAAAGATACTACTTGTGAAATACTTTGTATTGTTATGGTTTATGGTTATTTTAATTATAATTTGTCATTATTTCGTAAATTTATTGTTAGAAAAATACGTATAAATGAATAGCATTTGCTCGTCACAAAATTTAGTTACCGGGTACCCGTCGTCGCATTGCGCAGGTACCCGGCTGGTGTCTCTAAGAAATGAGTGGTCCTCAAGTACCATACATAAGTGCAATTGAGGTATTGATGTTAATTATGCAATTAATATGCGTCATAAGAGTATATTTTCTCTTTTAATATTTGTAGACACATTGTATACTTTCTAACCAATGCATTTGATAATGGATTGGAAGCTACACATATATTTTGTTATCATTGCAGGATTTATTCTTAACATGAACATTTTGGTGGACTTCATTACAAAGTTGTTGTCAACAAAGGTATTTGAGCAACTCGTTCAGAAGATTAGCATTCGATGCTTGAAATATATACATTAAATTGAGGAGGAGCATTATGCACACTGCACTTTTTTCCTTCATCAAGTTATTTTCCCATCGGGTTTTTCTTGATAAGGTTTTTAATGAGGCAGTATATACCGTATGATAAACGGTGAATATCCAAGGAGGAGTGTTGTAAAATAATACTAATGGGCTTATGTATATTCATCATTATCTCAATAGGCCCGTTAGAGTTTACATGTATTTATCTTCTCTATAAATACTTGATACTTGTAACCTTTTGGATGGATATAACTTAATAAGAATTCTCCCTTCTTCTCATTCTTCTCTTATTCTTGTGTTGTTGTTCTTTACATTTATAACATGTTAAAGTTTAAAATTCAAAATATTAAATAGATTAAAGTGGAATATATATCGTTAGAGAAAATAGTCTTTCCACACAAGTTTTGTACTAATTTCCACTATTAAAGCACAATTTAAACTCTTTTTTTCGATGATAATATTAAAATTTTGATTCTTGTCATACCGAAATTATATTTTTCTTTCTAAATTATTTGTTATTTTTAAAAAATAGTTTATACCTATAAGAAAGTTTTAGAAAAACGAAGACCTTTAAAAAAAAAGACCATGTGCGATTGATCACCCTGCAAATACTTAAATCCAGCCCTATTGATTTGCCTACAAGCATATTTGTTGTAGTTAGTAACCTGGTTCAAGTGTCTAGGTTATCATCATGAACATGTGACGTCCATAATTTGACTAAAATGTACAGTCCTTAACCAATAAAGTGTGATTCGTAAACAACCTATTTTTTTCGATAAACAAGATTATATCATTGATTACGTAAACACATTACATCGTTGAGCATCCATATGGATCGACCGAGGGTGGCACAAAACCATCATACACAAAGTATTTTACAAATCATAACATTAGGAAAAGCGGACATTAATTCAAGAAACGTAACCAATCGATCGAATGGGGTTGTCATGTAAAGATCAAATACTAGGAAAGTTCTCGATGTGCATACGCACAGCCCGGCCATCTCGTTTTCAAGATTTTGATTTCTTTTGTAGTAAATAGATCGATGTTTTGGTCTCTACTTAAAGGCACGGGTAATAAAAATATGATAGTAAATTTGTAATCTGTTCTTATAATAAAATAACAATCACTAAACAATAACAAATCAGACTATTGATTGAATAATGCAAAAAAGTCGATTCAAAAGCCATATTTATATTTCGACAGTTGACCTTGAAACTTGAAAGTTGAAAGTATTTTTGGAAATATTGAAACTTGAAAGTATCTTTGGTAATCCTTCAATGTGTATCACACGGCTTGCAAAACAATTCAATCGAATCAATATGTTGTCACATTTACATAGGCGGGAATGCATAAAATTTTTGGATTTGAAATTCAAATTTGAATATAACCTAATGGCTATATAAACAAGGCTGCGACCATGATCATACCAAGGACCACCAAGTTTTGAGGTATTTTTTGTGTTTGATTTTGTGTTTGATAGGTCTAAGATTATTAATCAAGTTTTGAAATTTATTTTTTATAGATCTATTGATTTTATTTGTAGATTTGAGATTTATAAATTTTTTGGTCCTTTTTTTACAGCCACCAATAGCTGCCGCCGCCGCCGTCGCCGCGTGGATTCGCCGGAAGAGCATTCTTACGCCGTTAAAGTTATTGTGTTGCCGGAAAATACTGGTGCCACCACTTTATATGTAAGCTTTTTTTATTGTTGTTACATGTATTATTGACTTAATTATGTAAATATTTTTATAAATTGTTGTTAGTGTTTGTTAGCGGTAATTTTTTTTAGATTTGTTGGCTTTATTTCACAGGACTCGCCGATTCACAAGAAAATCCCACTTCTTATTCACAACGGCAGACCGGTCTGTGAGTCTGGAATCATTGTTCATTATATTGATGATTGGAATGATAACGCTCCGTTGTTTCCTTCTGATCCTTGTGCTAAAGCTCGTGCTATGTTTTGGGTTGACTTTATTGACAAGAAGGTAACTGACTTTAACTTTTCTTGATTTTACATAAAGGAATGATTGTCTTCTGTTTTAGTTAACGAATATATAATTTTGTATGATTGTCTTGAAGGGTGTTTGGGATTGAAAATGAAAATGGTTTATTTTCTCATTGTGTTTTGCTATCGTCAATCTTCGGTTGAAAAAAAGTTTAATTGTATTATGAAAATGGTTTATCTGTGAGGTTTATACATGGTTGTGATGGTTCACCTCTTCATAGCCAGAACCCCAAGGTCAACAAGCTCTTCATTGCACAAGAATTCACCCATTAGAAGTCCAATCAATCTACGTGACAACAATGCACATGCAACAATGGCTAAGGTCCACCATTTGCCTCTCCCCCCACAAGCACAAATTAGCAATAAACCTGACTCGGTGCCAAACACACCAAGACAAAGTCGATGGAAAAAGGGAAAACTTATAGTCCGTGGGACATTTAGAAGTGTTTATGTTGGATCTAATAGGTATGATGTAGGATATTAGAAATCATAACACAATGGAAGATAGATGGATTAGCCAAGTCTAGAGAGAGAAAGTTAGAGAGAAAAGCTTTCTAATGAGAGAAAGTGAAACTTGTATAATGAAATGACTAACCACCTCTTCCATGGCATGGAAGAGGCTTATATAGTGACTTACAAAACCGGCCAAAGGCCTTGGTATGGGCTTACACGTTGGGTTTAATTACCCGGCCCAATACCGAATGTCATACGATTGACTATCAACTACGAGCTAAAATAAATGGTAAAATACACGGGGTGACCTAGTCTTTTTCTAATATCTAACGATCTCCCCCTAAGGGAGGTCACCCCAGAAAGTACTAACTTAAGCTCAACTGTAACATTTCTCATTTTCGTGTCATTGTACGACTATATTAATGATCACTATTTATTTTAGTCCGATACGTGTTTACTTTTAATATTTACTTTTGAGCTAAACCGCGTAGACTAGAAATAATCAATGGATGTAAACGATCACCAAATAAATTAAGGTTTATATCAACCAAGTAAGGAATAATTATTTTGATGATAATTATGTACTTTGCGTATTTTATTTTTATTGGTCACGTAAAA